>VZZY01011643.1:12619-24517 GCA_013400335.1 Eurystomus gularis | reverse complement strand
TGTTTACATTCATATATATTTATTTATAGAGTAAAGTTTTGTCTAGAAGGGTTTATTAAATTATTATGTTGCCCAGGATCCTAATCTGAGATGTTTACATATCTTCTGTTTTATGTTGATCTACGTTGTACTTTTGCCCTTTAAGCCTGGCCCTCTTGAAGTTGTTCTTACGTAGCTGCGCCTGTTTGCCAAGTGCACAACATTTTTTAAAATGTTTTATTTGGATGGGAATGGAATTAACTCACTCATGAAAATAGAAACTTCATAATAAGAAAGATATCCAAAGGTTGATCTACCTTCTGCCAGTCAATCTGGAAAAAAAATGAGCTTGTGAAAAGGCAAAATAAACCTGACATCAGTGCCTTTACATTCTCTTTCAGTTTCTCTGTGGTTCAGTTTAAGAAGGTTTCAATGACCTAGATTTTTTCTTAGCATAATTTTTAAAGAAGATCCGTGATGTAAATACAGAGCCATCAAAATCCTTTAAAAAAACCTGTCATTTGTGCCAGGGTGGAAGTAAAGCTACTGGTATCTTTGCATGGCAGATTTCTTTAACTTATTGCAAATAATTTAGGGAGAGGGGAAAGGGGAAGAAGGGAACATGGTTGAAGGTAATGACTGTTATGCGTTATCTCTAATACATAAAAATACAGAGTCACACCCCTCGTCATTGCCTTTCTGAGTCTTGGAAATGGTTGATTTCTCCACAATCAGCTACAGTAGTATGGCCACTTCAGAGATTTCCCATTTAGTACCATGCAGAACTGGTTTCTAGGAAATATCTGTTGTCTTGAAAAGATTCATCCAATATTTGGTCTTTTCCTCTGGGGATCTTTTTCATATTCATCTGCCTACACTAAACAAAGAAACCAGGCATGTGAGCTATTTGAATATAAATGTCTTTCTAATACAGCTAATTATTTTAAATGTTTAATGGGAACCTCATGAAAATTGTTGCATTAACTTTTCAATTAGAGAGAAGGCTCGTTGATTGCATTTGCGCAAGTTGTTTAATTGGGTGGACAACACAGAATAAATACATCTGGAAATTATCTCAGATTACCTATTCTTAGGAGGATGTATTTAAGGAGGGGAAAGCTTTGCTTCCAATCAACTTCAAAGATAAGATAGCTTAATTGGAAGCTGACTGTGCCATGACAGCTTCAGAGCAGCAGTGACTTCCATGTAAAATAATCTGAAGCAGATGCTGAACGAAGAAGTAGCATTTTCTTTCATGCAGGCTTTGGCATCAGATCTCTAGCATTATGTTATCCAGTTCTATATCAGGAAGCATTTTTTCGTTGTGACATTGGTGTCAGCACACTACCTCATATTTAGACTTACATGGTTAAGTTCATCAGCCTTTGACAAATGGACTTTTAAGTGTTTCTGACACAACTGAAAAGGAACTTTGAACCACTGTGGCATGGCTTGGGAAAATACTGATGAAAGATCCTAGGAAAAGACCATTTAGGGTTCCTAAACTATGTTCCAACTTCACTAGATATTTTCGTGCTTTTAGTTATTATTGTGGTATTTATGTAACTCTGCACTATTTGTATAAGAGATTATAGGCTAGAGAAACAGGCTGCCAGAAACCTCGTGAAGTTCAGCAAGGACAAGTGCAGAGTCGTGCACCAAGGGAGGAGCAACTAGACACCAGTCTAGTTGCTGGGGACCCCTCAGCTGGAAAGCAGCTTGGCAGAAAAAGACCTGGTGGACCTGGAGGTTCTGGTGGACACCAAATTGAACATGAACCAGTAATATGACCTTGTTGCAAAGAAGACTGATGATACCTCAGGCTGCCATAGGCAAAGCATTGCCAGCAGGTCAAGGGAGGTGATCCTTCCTCTTTTTGAGCATGGGGTCCAGTTCTGGGCTCCCTAGTACAAGCAAGGCAGGGACATACTGGAGAGTGTCCAACAAAGGGCCACAGAGATGATTAAAGGTCTGAAGTATTTCTCCTATGAGGAAGGGCTGAGAGAGCTGGGACTGTTTAGCCTGCAGAAGAGAAAGCTCAGGAGCATCTTATGAATGTTTATAGGTACCTGAAAGGAAAGTGTAAAAAGGACAGAGCCAGGCACTTTTCAGTGGTGCACAGTGGAAGGACCAGAGGCAATGAGCACAAATTGGAACACAGGAGGTTCCCTCCAAACATCAGGCAATATTCTTTCAACTGTGAGGGTGCCAAATGCTGGCACAGGTTGCCCAGAGAGGTTGTGAAATCTCCATCCTTGGAGATATTCCAAAGGTGTCTTGTCCTGGGCAGTGGGCTCCAGGTGGCTCTGCCTGAGCAACAAGGGGTGGAGCAGAAGACCTGCAGAGGTCCCTTCCACTCTCAACCCTTCTGTGATCCTGTGATTGTTCTTAAACTTGTATAATGGAAAAAAAAAAAAGTTAAAGGCATAGTGATTTTTAAATACATCATCTCTGTGTTGTCTTTAATATTGTTTGGAATTGAGGATAAAGCTCACTGTTATTTCATTTATAACTACTGAGTTTCTAAGAAGAGAAATATTTGTACTTGCCTAGTGTGTGCCAGCATTATCAATGTAATCCACTTCAAATCTTGTAAGAATTCTGTTAAAATTTACTTGATGGTGGGATTTCTGTGTTCAATGTTTGAACCTTACTTGACCATCAATAGTACTGGAATTAAGCAATGGCAATCAAAGTGTACATAAACATCTGTTCTACTTCATACATCAGCAAAAATAGAGAGGAGCCAGTCATCTGATTTATAAATGCTGAGAACTTGGACCAGAGCACTTAGAAGATGATCTGTTCTCATGGGAAATCCTCAGCCTTGGAGGCATTACAACTGAAGTCCCTCAAATGCTTATTCAACTAATCATAAGGGATAGTACAGCTTTAGAATAAAAGATTACACTTGGCAGAAAAGATGATGGAAAACTCTTAAGGGCTGTGAAATGAGGTTTATATGATTCAGTGAAGCTTTGCACTGGAAATCTGTCAGTGGAATACTGATAGTGATGTACCCACAAAGGTGGAAGCCTGGTCTAGGAGTATGATGTAAATCACTGTGGGAGAGGGAGCATATTGATGTAAAAATAAGAGGAGCTGCTTTCAAACACGTCATTGTGTTGGTCAGCAACAGAAATCAGTGTTCACATCCCCGTGCTGTGACCTGCCGTGGGAAATGCAGAGAACTGACATGTTAGTCATTGGGGATGGGCTAAGGAGAGGAAGGATGTAAGAGGGGAAGGATGGAGCAGTGTGTGGTACTTTGCTGGAAAGTATGGAGAACATGAGAGACTAGAGGAGAGGCTGTTACTGTTGAGAAACAATGTGGCCACAAGTCCTTTAGAGCAACTTCTGTGCATGGCTGCTCAACGTCTTACTCGTAGCTTTAGTGAAGTAACCTTATTTTTTAAAGTCTGAATGAAGGCTACAGACTTCCAACCAAATAATGCCATCTATAATGAGCTAATTACTTTGTATTTGAGCCACTGCTGATCCAGGAATTAGTGTTTGGAAACCTCGGTACACCTAGATGATATGGGATATTGTTGTAAGATTGTATAGAGGACTATTTAGTTGCCTTTGTTTCTCAGCTTTTGGTAAAATGTAGCTGAATCTTTTCAGTTTCTAATAGGCTGTGTTCAGATACTAAGCTGTCTTGTTTCTATAATGTCATGTATTGCTTGTTCGGCATCTTCTTAATTAGTGACATTTTATTTAGTTCAAATCAAATATGCCAGATGTAGTAGCTGATTGAGTGGCTAACAATGATGAGTGAGGGGAGGGAGAGCTAACATTATATAGCCGTCTGTTCTCAGCAAAGTTGGTGTTGGTTTTTTTTATTTCTAGTTCCACAAGAGAAGTTGGAGTGGTAACCATGGCAGCAGGGAATTCGTCCCTGTAAGCTAAGCAAAGGGTTGGGTTATGTGGGGTTTTTGTGTTTGTTTTTTTGTTTGTAGTCCCCCTACGAGGAGGAAGGGGTATGCAACATGGTCTGGAGCAAGCCCTGGAGAGGGAACTCAGCATAGATAAGTCAGAGGCACTTGGCGTGGAGTTAAAACTTGTGCATGGGTCCTGCTGTAGCACACATGGATGGATGGGTGAAGCAGAGCAGAGAGAAAAGTAAAAAATTTCCTGGTAACTTGGATCTCTGTGCTAGGTGTTTTGGGGTATGGTGGTTAGACACGGTATGCTAATAAATCTCTTGGATGGTTGTCTTTGGGTTTTGTCCAATGTTTTACTCACTTTTTTTCCATTGAAAATGAGTAATTCTTAGCAGGTTGGAAGGGAATGAGATTTGCATGGGGCCAGCTGCATTCAAAAGAGAAAAATCTATCTTAGTCATGATGACATAACCCCAGGTTTTGCATCAGTCCCAGAAACTTTTGATAAATTGATCTTGAAGTGGGGGGGAAACCATTGTTTTCCTCTGATGGCTAAATTTACCAAAAATTAAACAGCAGAGCAGTTTTATGGAGCAGTTTCCTGTTAAAGCAGCTGCTGAAAATGAGAATTGTACACCCATTGAGGAGGGGATAACGTGACCCCTCTTCTCCCAATGACGTAATTTTTCCTGGGCTGAGATCTGCAGGGGGTTAATTCTGGCCGCACAATCGGTGCTTTACACACTTGCACAGAAATCCTCTCCCAATGCAAGCAGCTCTGTTAAAAGCATTTATTGTGTGCATGTGACAAACTGACCCATAAAACATCCTGAACAGTGCAGGCAGCAACAATTAGCCAATCCTTGCTGCTTGAAATTGCCAACTTCCAGAGCCGGTAGCTTGGGAGATGGGAAGTGAAGCAATATTGCTGGATACTGTAAAGCGAGGAGGCAGTGGGTGTGGCTGTGCATTAGGGATGCTTTGCCATGCTGCTGTAGTTAAGCCTGTCACCCACTTGTTATAAAGCACCTCTCTTCTATTGTCAGACCAGTATGAACTCAGCCCTACTGGGAAAACCCATTGTGGGTTGCGGCTGATGCTATCAGGGTGCGGGAAATTTATACTTCCAAGGTGTGCTTGAGCTTTTGGGATTTTCAGCACATGCAGGCCCTCAGGCTGTGGGTTTCATCGTGTATTTATACTTCAGGTTCCCATAGTTAAATGGTTATCATTCCTGGAGTGCCTGGAGGCTACAGCCAGTCTTCCTTAGGAGTCTTCCTTCATGTTTTGCCTTTTTTTCCATTAGCTTCCATTACCTTTTTCACTGCCACTTTTTCACTGTATTGCCACACCCTGGTTGGTTGTAGCCCTGTATTGTGTCTCCCTGTCATATATCATACTTGATTCTTCTCTGATCAAGCTATGCATATTAGGTTCATAGAGTTTTTCTTAAAATGTTTCACTTTTTGTTCTGGTTTCCAGCTTCCCCCTTGCTCCTGGCTGCTTTGGCATAACTGTCTGGTCTGTGATGTCAGTGTAGGTTCATTGGGATGTGAAGGGGAGTAAAGGGGCTCCTGTAAAGAAAGATAACTTTTATTTATTTATTAACCTCCTGCACCTCTGTATGTGTCGTAAATGCACTTTTTATCCTGCTGTTGTCAATTCTGGCAAGACTTGTCGGATCTAGGAGCTGGGACTTCAGCTAAGAACTTGTTTTCATTATTTTTTTTTAAATTTATTTTAGCCTTTAGGGCTACAGAGAAAACCTTAGGCACTCTGCACTTGCAAGCACTAGGGAACAAACTCACAAGTCCTGAAATCTTTTGCTTTTTCACTTCTTGTAATTACTTTTTTGGGGAGGAGGGAGAAAGATGGTCTGTCTTTGTCTTCCTTTGCGTTGCATTCTGAGTTTGTAATTTTTGTCCAGCTTTGCATCTTATGCTTGCTTAGATTCCTTTGCTACCAGACTAGGCAAATTGGTTCTTAAAATAATATGTTGTTTTGTCATGTCTGGGCATTCCAAATATAGCTTATTTCGCATTGTCCCTGATTGTTGGGCTGTTGTTGCTGGTTTGTTTTATTTTTGTTATTATATTGACCACAGTCAAAATCCCAAGGTCCCAGTGTATCAGATAAGAGACAGTCACTGCCCCAGAGGTTTCCCCATGCATTACAAATGCACATATTTTCAAATACTAATCCTCAGTTTCAAGACATCTTTGAAAGTGATCGCTGATCCTTTTCCTAATAATACATGGCTGGGCCGGTGCATGCAGATGGAGGGCTGGAGCAGAGTCTAGCTATGTATAAACCCTTAATGGTGTCCCTGTTTTCTGCTCTGTAACCTCTCTGCTCCTTTCCCCTCACAAAAGCATGCAAGGGCAGGAGAATTTTGTGAACTACCTCTGTAGAACTTGCAGTTGGACAATAGTAAATCAGAGTGAGAATCCAGTTGTACGTGGCCAGACCCTCTGCTGAAATGGCTTTTTTGGCTCATAGGGTGGCCTGGGCACTCAGATGGCAAGTGCCTCAACTGCAGTTGTCACAGTGTCCTACTGGGAATGAAGGAGCCATCCAAGTCTTTGGGACCTGCACCATTTTTCTAAATCCTATGGGAAGCTCTTCCCTGGAGCCTTGTTACGCTGTCTGCCAAGCTTCAAATTAATGTGGTTCTTGTGGTTGAAAGCCTGTGCAGCAAGGAAGATCTGGTAATAATTCCTTTTCTACAGAGTAATTTATAGTGGCAAAACAATTTAAAATTCTCAGTAACTAGCTTGGTTACTTAAGAATTTTAATCAAGAAATTATTATGGGTTTGTATTACTCTTTCTAGGGCTGTTAGTGACTTAAATTGGGTTTGCAAAGACTTTTCTACTAAACGTTTCTCTTGGAGCAAATTCCGACAATAAATAATGCATCCTGTAAGCAGAGCTGAGGAAGATTGCAAACTATCTAGGGATAAATTGCACAATAAAATATATGAAAGATAAAGGTTAATGCCAGCAACACCACTTAATGTGATTACATAATCAAAGGAGTGTAACAGCGCCTGTAACTATCTTTTTTTTCCATACGTGAAAGATCTCAAAACTAGAAAGGGTTTTCTGCATGAAAAGGAATTGCTGTTGGGAGGAGCTGTATAGAGAGAAGGGAGCTTATTTACAGACTTCTAATCAAAACTGATGGGAAGTGCTGGGTGGGGGAGGACACAGGTGAAGAAGAAAATGTTAAATGGTCAGTGATGTCACCACAGAAAGCGTCTGGACCCCCAGAGTTGGAACTGCATGAGCTGGCTGTCACTGGTCTGCCTTCCCACCAGTATGGACTGGTCTGTGTCAAAGCCTATCCGAACTGCTTTCTTTCTTCCAAGCCTCCTGCAAATACCCAGAAGCTTCAGCAGCATTCATAAAAGCCTATTGTTACTCTTAAAAGGATTGAAAATGAGTCTTTCTCCTTTCTTTTACCTAGAAATGAGAGGCAAACGAGGAATCAAGTGGGAAGACGTGAAAATGTCAATCAGGGCAAATGATTTATGTGAACATTAAACCAAAGTGGGAAAGAGTGAAACAGCTTTTGGGGATACTGTCACAGTGTGTTGTCTGTATGTAGGCATGTTTCACTTAAAACAGCATTCTGCTATTTATTTGTAAAATATGGAAATTATAGAGTAGCAACTTACAGTTTCTAAACCTTCAGCCTCCCAGTATGGGAGCACACTTTGGTTCATGCAGGCAGCAGTTGTGTCTTGAAAATGTGCTCTGTACAGTCTTTTCTTAAAAGTACATTGCACAGTTCACACCTTTGTGTGTAAACAGCTGAGATTTTTGAAGAAGTTTTGAAGCATTGCTGTACAAGTCTAAGCTTACACAGAGGGCATAAGTACCTTAGGTTTTGAGAAGATAGAAACAGATAATGAGTATAGACTTAATCTGGTGTCCCTGTAACACATAGCCGTTTTCACACGTAGGTTTGCATGAGAGGAGGAAAAGCTTTAGTTTGTTTTTACAATATTTGGGTTTTAAACCTCAATAGTACCCCAGATGTGCTCATTGTATATGTTCCCTTAAATGTGCTTTGTGCGTATGCAACATCACACATTTTGCTTATTTTTTGGAGCTCAAATGTCAACAATTGCAGAATGTAATGATACCAATAGTGCAGTGAGATGTTTGCTTGATTAATCACCATGGTCTGAATTCAGCCAATATAGCTTACTGCATCCAGTGGAAGCCCGGAGTCAGGAGCCTAGATTCCCTCTGCAGCTAGCAGAGACACACAAATGCCTTGTCACGTGCTTTAGATCTTAGGTTACTCCATCTCTCTCCCTTAGCTTTAGAAGGAATTTTCTCTAAAGTTACCTGGGGTGAATATGGGCTGGGGCATAGGTACATGTGTTCAGAAGCGCTAACCCTCCAAATATAGATGCTGACTTGAACCCAGCGCTGATCCTGCCCTGTCCTTTTCTGCCCATGCCGCTGTGGTTCCCCAAACCTGTCTCGCTGGTATGACCCTCACAGAGTTCATGACTTCAGTATTGGCGTTTGATGACCACTGAATATATGATGATACTGTGATTCCCCTTCAAGTCAAGTTATTATTCTGACTCTAAGAAGTGGACTTAAAATTTAGTAGCCCAGCAAAGAGGGACAGAATCAGGGGTTTGTAGTGTAGCCAACTTAAGCCCTTTTTTTTTTTTAAGATTGCTGTTCTGAATATGAAAGTCGAAGACTAAGATCTTGATCTTTCTACAATTGTTCTCCTTTGTTGTTCACAGGCTTTCAAATGTGTATCTAAATATAGTATATGCCAGAGGAGAGAGTTAATGTTGCTATGAGAACCTTAACCTCAGCATTTCCTGGAGTTTTATGTATATATTTAGGAAAAAAAGCAATGATCAAATAACTCACCGTTTTGTAAGGAAGTACTGTCTGATGCCTTGTATGTAAGTGATCCTATCTGCAATGTATTGCTGTTACTGCTGCTGTTTGTCTGAAGGGCTTTTTTCCCGCACGAGCTGTGCAAGAGAGGAGGCAAAAAGAGCCATAGGGTTGACCTATATATTTATTTCATTGTAGCACTTGAAATTCCCATGTCTTATAATGCTGCCTTAATGCTGCTGGGCAAGTAAGAGGGGACTGGCTGGTGCTCCAGTGAGTAGATGTGGTTGACCGAGTTGCCTGTCAGGTGTGCAGAGAGCATGCCTAGAGGCTTTTCTTTATCAAAGATTTGCAACTTTAAGAAGCAAACTCTTCCTTTTTTTGTTATCTCTTCAACTAGGCAAATAGCAGTTCAAGGGTAACCTGCATGCAGAGCTTGAGTCTTCAGCAGCTTTGAGTTGACGGATCCTAACTGAAAGCTTCCCCATTCCTCCAGTGACTCTGCTGCTGCTCGTGTGAGCCTGTGAACTTTGAGTATAGAAAGCTTGCAGAAAAATGATCACGTTAAAACAGTGTTCCAGTGAAAACAGCGAGTACCTGCCTGGTACATAGGTGCCTTCTGCAATAAATCACTACTTCTGCTTGCACAAGGTCCATAAATTTCAATTCAGTTTTCTTTCTATTTACCTCTCTTGTGGTATGGTTCTCATTTCCAAACAGTCTTGTTGAGTGACATCAGGGGATGAAAGTCAAAACTTGCTGGACTGATTCTCAGTTTGTGCAGCTCTTGGTAGTGACTCCTGAGTGTATTTTAATGGCTTTCTGTGGTGCCTCTGATCTTTGTCTCTCATAAAGAGAAACTCTTGAAGAACTAGTGCATGGAAACCTTTTATCTATTAGATTTCACTCAGAGGGCCTTCTGATAATGGACACCCTCTCCTTATACTTACTTTGGAATTGTAATCCAGGGTAACAAAGGTTGTTTTGCGCTGATACAAATTAAACTGTGATTTATTTCAGTTTGTAGAATGCAAATTTGGATCTGTTTGATGCTGAAGATTTTCAGCATAGCATCATTTAAAAGCGTGCATTTTTAAAATAATTCAATATAGTCATGGGTTTTCTTTTGCAGCAAAAATTAAAAAAAAATAACACAAATAGGAAAGTGGAGTAGAAGTAACACGACCAGGACATGACTGGGGGATTTTTTTGTCCTCATTCCTTACAATGTTTGCATTACGTGATGCACACAGAATACTGCAGTGAGGTGGAGGAACTGAGGCTGGAAGATGAAACAGCCATGAGGGTACTCAAGATATGTGACCCATTATATGAAACCACTGAAGTGATGAATATTAATGTTCTTTTAAATTTTTAAGTCTCTGTCTTTCAAAAAAAAGGAAAAAAAAAAGCTTGGAGGAAGAATTCTTCACAGAACAATGGTGCAGTCTGTTATCTGCTCCTTTGCACTGTAAAGCACTGAATGTTCAGCCAATATAGTGCTCTGGTTGGCTTAGCATTCTTAACCTTAATTTTGAATAGAAGGTGCCTTGTGCTGCTGACGTAATTAGGGCCTTTTGTAAATCACTGTTGCAGGCAGTCTGCTGTTGCATTTCACTGCATTTCTCGGAGGGATGCAGGGCAAAATGTCAGACTAACTTTCTGAACCCATCTTCAGGCTAAGTGTTTTCATTATTGGAGCATTTTATTCAGAATGAATTCTGCTTCATTTTCCTTTGTAGATAATAAGCCCCAAAACAATTTTGCAAGTGAAACAGTGTTTCTGGTGGAAGACATTTGAATAGGGAGCCCTTTAACATATTAAAGTAGGAGATGCTTCCTTGCAAAAAAATGAAAAAAAGAAAACCACGGGAAATGTGAGAGGGTTGGATTTGACCAATTGCCTTTAAGTCCTCTCTGTGATCCAGGAATATTGTTAACTGCCCCTTTTGTCATGGAAACTGTCAGAAAGTTTGAGCTGAAGCTTTGTCATCGAGCTGGTTCCATATTTGTGGTTACACATCATGCTCTGCAGCGTGTGGGGCCATGAAGTCCCTTTCCCTTTCACGTAAGCCTCTTAGGGACAGGGGCCATTGCACTCTTGCCTCCACAGAGGCACAGCGTTTCACCTCACTTCTGTCTCTCTCCTGTTCTCTAGGGCAGGGTTCAGCCCAGGCCGTTACATCCCCTCCTGAATGCAGTCTTTTATATCTGTGATGTCAGTGGAGATACACGGCCTTGCGCTGTCCTTGATAGCAAACACGGCGCTATTAATAGTCAGTGAAGTTATCTTGCTCATTTCTGCGCTTGGGCTGTCCACCCACCGCGCTCCAGTCCCGAGGCTTTACAGGCACGGTTAAAAACCCTCACCGCCGGGCAGCCCCGCGCGCGAGTGTGCCCGCGGTTGTGAGGTGTCGTGGGGACAGCGGGGTGCTGTCTGTGGGGCCTGGCTCTGTGAGGTGTCGTGGGGACAGGGGTGCTGTCTGTGGGGCCTGGCTGGCAGGGCCAGGCCGGGGTGCAACGTGGGGCTGCAGCTGAGTCACAGGCCAGCCAACAGCCGTTGCGCGACCCGTGCCTGCTTTGGGATGCTGTTGTACCCCAGGACCGCTGGCATCGGCTCGAACGCTGGGCACGGAGCGGGAGGGAGGCGTGACCCCCTCACTCCATACCAAGGGAGCAGGGCATGAATGAGCTTAAGAGACAGCTGCAGCCTTCTCCGGCGGCTGTACTCCGTTAAACCTTCCGTGCTTGGGAGCAGGGGCAGGTGTGGTGGTTGTCTTCTGGCGCTCTCTTCTCCACCTGCAAGGACGGGAGAGGCAGCCCCAGCAGAACAGCTTTCCCCCTCTTCTGGGGCTTGGCAGAGACAAGGATGAGGTGCGGCCCGCCCTGTGTGGCTGCCTGGCTCCCGGCAGAGCCGCAGGGAGGGAGAAGAGGGGGCCTTTCTGCCCCAGATGTTGCAGAAGCGGCGGTTCACTCGGCGTGCGCCTGGCGCAGGCTGCCGGGTGAGGTCCGAGGCGAGTGGGTGGATGGATGGAGGGAGGGAGGGAGGGATGGATGATGTCACCAGGTTGGTTCCTCAGGCAGGAAACCCTTCCGAAATAGGCGAGTTCCACTCCAGAAAGTGGCGTTAGGTGCGCAGAGTGAGCGGAAGGCATC
>VZZY01011643.1:0-11835 GCA_013400335.1 Eurystomus gularis | reverse complement strand
TAATTTGGAAGTCTGATAGTGTGTGGGAAATGATTACATCAGTCGGAGGGAGGGCTAGGATTGGTCTACACAGTGTGGTTTGATTCACTACCGCAAAGATTGCGTGTAACCCTTTGAGTGGAGCTCTGGCAGAGTTGTTTCCCTCCCCAGAAACAGTCCCCGTAGCAGGGGCTACGTGACAGGTAGGGTTCCGCTGACACCGCCGGCTCCCCGGGCGCCCAGCCGTAGGCTTCGAAGGGTCGGCGGAGGCAGAGAACAAACTCTCTCCCTCAAGAGGCAATCTCTATTTAAAATGCCATCTTGTTCTTCCGACTGCTGCCTTTTACGTGCCGTTGAGGTAAGATTTTCCATATCAAATTACCCTCCAGGTTGTTGTTAGATTCGCCTTCTCTTGCTAGGATGTGGAGCGTTTTAAACGCGGAGTCGATTTAAATCTCGGACCTGCACGTTCGCCCGGAGAAATAATTTTACAGCAAGTGTCTCTCGCTTGAGCAGAACAATGCAAAAGGGAAAGCATCTGTATAATTCAGGAGGTGGGGAGAAGGTTCCCGACTTGTTCTCCCATCTCCATTAATATTTAGGATGCGCAGCGTATGCACGCTTGGTTTCAAACTACTTTCAAGCTAGGATCAGAAGAGAAGTCGGGGCAGGGAGAGAAATGTGTGGACTGTGCTAGCTAATTGATCCACCGGCAAACTGCAAGTGGGACTTCCCCAGGCGGAACAGTCAAAAGTTGGTGGGGAACAAGAGAGCCATTTTTATTCTTCAGGGTCTTGGCCTGCTCCTCTGTAAGCGTCCAGAGGCCTCCGACGGGATCGCAAAGAAAATCGTGTGTGTTTAACTGGATGTAATTTTTCTTGCCCACTGTTGCCAAAGTACTCTCTCTATATTGTTTCACATTTGCTTACCTTACACAGCTTTATACAGAACCTGCTCTCAGTTTTTCTGCGTATGTGGTCATATTAACCCTGCTGAATCTTTGTTTAGCGCAGGGAGGTATTGGGGTGGGGGGAGGGGAAATAGGGCAGGGGGGCATCAAGAGAAAGTGTTACAAAGTGAATCATCCATGTCATTTGTCCTGGCTGCCAAGGTGCTTGGAACCCTCATGCCAAGAGGATGCTTTTCTACAGTAGCTGTGTGGTTTGCCTATGTTCAGAGCTGTTGATCTGTAAGTGTACCCTTTATGTTGCAGGATGTAAAAGTCTTTAGTGAAGATGGAACAAGCAAAGTGGTCGAGATTCTAGCAGACATGACAGCCAGGGACCTCTGTCAGCTGCTCGTTTACAAAAGTCATTGTGTGGATGATAACAGCTGGACTCTAGTGGAGCATCACCCTCACCTAGGATTAGGTAGGGAACGGTCAAAGGGGTGGCATGGTTACCTGGGAACATAAAATATGTGTAACTCGTATTAATGTGCTTCCAGACAGAACGTTTTCTTTCCACCGCTTTTATTTGTACAATTAGCTGAAGTCACATATGTGCTTTTTGTGTATTATAATTTGATGTGTTAAGCATTTAAGCCATTTTAAGTACATCTCTTCTTTCCCATCCTCTGTTTTTTTATTATAAAAAAAAATTGTCTAATCTTCACGCTAGCACTCTGTTGCTACCTTGCTGTGTCTGAAGCTATTGCAAATAAACAGCTTAGGCAAATTAAGCTTGATCCTTAGAGTACTGGTCCTGTGAAACAGCTCAGCTCATCACCAGCTGGGAGACCTGGGTGAACAGACCCAGCTTTGCATACCTACAGTAATGCTTATGAAAGCTAGACATGCTGAGGTGGGGGAGGGGGGTGGCTGAACTTGACTTCAGGCAGGGAAAAAATGGTGGCACCACCCGCAAATCTATGGGCAATCTCTGGACCAGCGGTGGCATCTGCTCTCCAGGCAGCTGCTCCTCCACCTGATTGAAATTAAGGTGTCATGGTTACAGTTGCAAGAAGGCAGCAAGAGGAAGAACTGTGGGGAATTAAATAACACCATGAATTGGTTTAATTACAGTACCTGAACTGATCTCATGTTATTCAGGCTTGCTTTTCCTGTTATTTTGTGGCACTGATTAGTTGCAGGGTTCTGCTGTGCCGCTTGCAACTGCCTGTCGCTCAGATACGCTATCTATAATTCTGCGTAGCATACAACAATAACGCTTTAGAAAGTGTAGCATTTGGAATATTAGTCAATGTACTTCACGGGGAATTTTTTCTAGAAAATAGAAGAAGACAAATCATCAGCTGCGATTCCCAGCACTGGACTTGAGAGTGCTAGCTGTAGTTCACAGAGGGGTTTTTTTATGTCTAAAAATATAGTTCAGAACCCTTACAAATAAAAAAAGGAAATAATTTGCTGGAGATGTAACGCCCTAAACTGATACTGTTAAACACAGGTAAATTCACTGCTCTGCAGAACAGCACTCAAAAAAAAAAAAAAGATATCCTGAGTATTTAATGGTTTGGTTGGATATCTCTCCTCATATAGAAATACGTGAAAAAAAAACCAACCAACGTGAAACATTCGTCTGTATATGTTTGTGGTATACTTTCAGTTCTGAGGACATAGGATGAGGTGAAGAATTAAGGTATAAATTACAGAATCTTAATATGCCACATGTGTGCTTCAAACAACCTTTACAAATTTTCAGTTTTATCAATGCTCATTAAACTACCAGGCTCTCTTTTTCTATATTCTCTTTCCCATCATTGCTGATTGCCAAGGTATTGTGTAAACAGAAGCCTTCTCCTTTGTAACCAACATCCTTCTCCTGCCAGATTCATTCAATGATGCCACAATTCAGTGTTTGTGACATCACAATAGCTTCCATGGTGACTAATTGTGCTGTCAAACTCTGGTGTGTGACATCTCTGAATGAATCGGGCAGGAGGCTGATTAGGAAATCAAAAGCTTCTGTTTACACACAAATAACTTGGTAATTAACAATGATGGGAAAAGAGCAAGATACTTATCAGGCTGCATTTATATACATGGGGACCTGCCTGCCTTGGACCTCCGTTTCACAGTGAAGCACAAAGCGGGGCCCTGGTTGTCCCAGAGAAACTGGGATGTGCAGGTTGGGGCTTTAGCAGCCACCAAACTTTTTTCCGCAGGGAATGCTCCAGGGGTGTCCTCTGTAGGCCACGCAGTAGGTCTCTGTGAAAAGTAATGCAGCCTTTGAAAGTGCGAAGTGAACAGACAAAGGAAAAAGTATTTGAAGTATCAAAAAAGATGTCATGATACAGATTTCATGTATTTGAAAGGATGCGGACAGAAAAGGGAATAAAAGAGTTCATTTAACGGGAGACAACAACATCTAGTTTCTTGTATTTGGGGACCAAAGTGTGCACTGGTACAATAAACTTCAAAAATTCAATAAACTTCAAATACCAACTTTTATGTGTCAGTTTGGTTGCAGTTTGATTTTTTATTTTTTTTTTGTTATATGGCTCCTTATTTCTAGCTTCTCAGTAGCTTCAATGCTTCCCTGTATTTCAGAGACTGTCAGATCAAGGTAGTAATCTCTCTGCACCTTAGGTAAAGTTATCAGGTGTCTGATGCTCCATATTTTTCCCTCTAGAAGTGGCATCGCTAGTATAAGTATGAAACAATGGTGAATAAATACTTAGCAGTGTGGAAAGAAATACGGTTTAAGAGCAGTGAGAATTTTGTGTTTCCAGAAGATGTTACTTCTTACTCAGGATGTCCTTGGTGACTTAATTCTGTAGGTGGTAATCTTGGAAGCCCATCAAAAGAGGCAAGTTCCTTCATTAAGTTCACTATCTTTTTTTTTTTTCCCCTGGTCTTGCCTAATATTACTTCCCAGAAGAGCTCAGTTTTCAGAACCAGTTCATATTTTTACTATTGGGCAGACTAAGGATAAGAGCACATTTTTGAAGCCAGCTGCATATTTATCATTGTTGTGATTTTCTAGGTCCCAGTTTTTAAGGAACCTTCACCTGACTGCTTACTTTGTAGGGGTAGTCAAGTCTATTTCAAATAACACCTGTGCTTGCAAATAGCTTCAGACAGCTATTGGATTGCACAAAGTATTTACGTTCTCACTGGAGGCAGTGGTGTGACAATTTACCATCAGACTTGCTTAGATTTGACGTGTGGAACTGGTTCTTGCTGCACTGTACCACTAGTATCTAAAACACTTTGAGGTTAAGATTTAAGCAGTCTGTTGAATTGGTCCCATTATTTCATTTGCAACTAGAAATAATACCTGTTCATAAAATGTGGTATTCTCCCTATGTGCTAGTCTGTGCTTAACTATCATCAGGTTAGGATGCGGATTGAGGTATCTGTATTGAACATTAACAGAAGTAATAACAATGATGATGACAGACTGTTGTGATAGTGTATGTCTGGACACTGAAAGATTCCCTGCCTACAAACCTCATTTTTCCAGCTCCAGAACTGACCGTGCATCTTATTTGATATAGATGAAGCAGGACAGAAAAGTAGTAGGGCTCAGAAATATGTGTAGGGTTAGAAGAAAGAATTGCTGCATAGTTTTGTACATAGATTTCCTTGTTTACATGTGCATTGAATTTGATTTGCCTTAATCTGAAGGAATTAACAGCGGAACAGTTAGACTTAGTGCTTGCTAAAATACAAAACCAGGGCAGGCTGCTTCACACTTCGGTCCATCCGTCATTTGTAGTGATTCTCCAATTTGGAATTTTGGGCCATGCCTGCGAGTTGTTCATGATGGAGTCCAGCTCCTTTTCCCATCTCATATCGCATCTACCATTCTGTAGAAATTTAGACAGTAACACAGGACAATATTTGGAAGGAAAAAAAGAAAGTGTCCTGTTTTCCTAGCAAGTATGTAGAAGAGATTTGAGTTGAGCCTATCAGATAAACTAGAAGGAGACCTTTCTGGTCACTTCAGCAGCAATGCCACTTGAAGACAGACTGACCTATTGAACGTAATTGACATCTGTGCTTCTAGTTTTGTAGCAGAAAGCTCAAAGCATGGCTGAGGTTGAGTTGCTGGTGTGTCAAGTGGCAGTTCATCCTGTTTGTACTGACTGCAAATTACCAGGGACTTCCCAAGTGCACAACTTCTATGAAGTAGTAGCAAACTGACCAGGAGTAGCTTCCTTTCTACGTGTATGTGCTATAAAATGCTGCACTTTCAAAATGAAAATGTAAACGTTACATCAGCAGGAGTATCACCACAAAATCTCGAAAGGGTCTTGATTTAGTAAAGAAACAAAAAACATCTAGACCAGTTGCCTGAAGCATCTAAGAAACAGTCGCTGGGTATATTTACACAAAGTTAAGGATCGAAATACAAAGCAAACTGACAAATGTTCATCTCTACTGCATTTCCTCAGGACAGAATGAACAGGATGTGGTTTGTCCCTGCCCGTAGGTGAGCGATCTTCAGCACGTTAGGAAAGCAAAGACCACCACTTTGTGCGAAGCACAAAGCACACAGTAGCAGGACACGTGGTCTTTCAGGGTTCATAGTGTGATGAAGATTCAGACCAACATAATTAAATGGTTTTTGGAGGGAGCATAATTTAAAAAACAGAAATGCCCTCCATCCGCATAGGCTCACTGTCCTCATCACGGTGTGGTGATTTGCCTTAACCAGTTGCCTAAAACCGTGACAGTAGCCATAGATCAGCAGCAATACCTGAAACTTGGCCTGTGAGGCCCCAAGATAATGTGGAAGTTTAGGTGGTAAATGCTCAGGTGGTGCGAAACGTCCTTAGTTAACTCCTAGCAACAGCAGCATTGTTGTGTATGTTAGTCAAAGAGCTACCCCTTAAAAGTGGTGTTACTGCCAGTGCACTCAGAAGCAGCTCTTTGAGAGCAGCCCAGTATGGAAAATCTTCGATGTTAACCCCTTGAAACACAAATCTATAGCAAGACTGGACATTGCAAATGCACAGTAAATGCTAAAGTCATCAATGAGCTGGTGATGACTGACATCTAAATGCAGGTAAAAAAACAATGGGATCATTCAGAGATCAGTTAAATTCTCAATCAAAGAACTTGCATTGATCTACAAAGTTGAATAGTTCAAGTGACATTCAAGAGCTAGCTACTTTCTGAGATACCAATGACTGCTTGCTTTACTATCCTGAAAACACCCCAAGAAAACTTGGGTGGCAGCCTGGCGTTTCTAACCATGGGAATGAAAGGATGCAGGAACATTAAGTGGAGAAGAGACTCTCCAAACTTCCTTGGCCAGCAAGTCACACACATTTTTGCTAGAGCTTTGCAAAAGTTACTTTTTGTTTGACCTCATTTTTTTATTTCCTATGATATAAGGGATGAAAGTACTGACTCTTAGGACTTTTGAAAAATACCTAAGTATTTTCCTGGAAACTTCTGAAGATTTGCTAAGCTAATGGGTTCATGAAGTAGTGCACATGTAGCCCAGTGGCCTTCTTTTGAGTTACTGCTTTCAGTGAATTGGATTGTTAAGCTATCTGTTCGTGCTTTGATGTGCCATTCTTTTGACCAGAGAAGTGGTGGTTATGGGGAGTTACCTTGTAACCAAATCTAGAGCAGAAAATTGCCCTGTCATGTGTACAAAACATTTGTCTCTGTCAGTATTCCTGTAAAGTAGATCCTGTGACCTCTTTCATAATAAACCTCTTTGTCTAGCATCTACAATAAAGGCCTGAAGTTCACCTTGAAATGAACTAGTTTTATAGAGTGTGATCAAATAGGACACTGTATTTCTGTGATACTTCAAGACCTTTCTGCAACTTTTTTCCCCTTAAATCTGTCCACCTTTCCAGTTCCACAGCATATAGCCAGCACCAAAATAAGAGGTGTGTGTGTATTTTTTAAGCTACTGCACACCCAAAAAAATCTTATGTTTGTTCTTTTCTCTAAAGTCTGTGCTTATGAAGCCCTGATGTAGGAAATCTTTGAAGAACGCTGCTGTGTAACATTAAACTTTGTAATACTTATTATGCCCTAGTTCCTTTAAATGCCTTATGACAGTGTGGTTTGAAAGCTATAATATGTTTTGTTAACTTCTTGAAGGTAACGGAATTACACTGAATTGTTTTACTCCTGTTCTTTGGAAGTTGTTCTCGCTGCTTCTGCTGGTTGTCTGCATGGTAACATCATGTTCTTTTTCCACAGAGAGGTGCTTAGAAGATCATGAGCTCATAGTTCAAGTCGAGTCCACAATGGGAAGTGAAAGTAAATTTTTGTTCAGGAAGAATTACGCAAAATACGAATTTTTCAAAAATCCCATGGTGAGTCTCCTTAGTTGTTTACACCACAGAGGGGTGGGTTGCAATAACATTGCTGGGTGCTGTTATGTCTTAAACGTCTATATATATGTAAAAAAAAAAAGGAACCTACAAACAGAATTCTTTCCAAAGAAATTTTAACCAATGTTTAAATTCCTTGTACTTTCCTCCCAGCTTAAAAACCTCAAGTGTTTTCAAGTTACCAAATATACTTGTTTCAAAATGGCTAGCATTATGTTGGAGAGTGACCAAGACAGAGAAATCTTTGTTGGTTTAAGAAAAACAGAAGTGTAATTTACTCGTTATCTTCAAAGTTACTTGATTTGAAGCAAGTTGATCACATAGTGTGCAGTATCCAAACTTTTTAATTTCTGACAGTAATAATTAAACCAATCTCTGGGTAAATGCTAAAGCACTTAACTGTGTGCAGGGAATTTCCAGGTTATTGTTACGTATATTGAACAGGGTCTCACGTATGGCTGTGCTTTACTAGTGTGCCTTCTTTACTGATCACAGTGACTCGCACTCTCCATGTCCTCATGTAGATCTATGCTTGAAAAGTATTGTAAGTCATAGCTGTACTTATTCCTGGATTTGTACGATCCTTTGAATGTTGTAATTTTAAAGTGATTGCAGTGTAGCTGCTTACTTGGAAACGATTTTTCACATTTTATCTGAACACTTAAGTTGGAACAGGCTGTTGACATGAAGCAAGGTCAGCTGGTGCGACCCATCTAGATAGTTGAAGAAGGATAATCCAGAGGTGGTTTAGGTGAGAACAGATTTTGGGTCAGTCGGGCATTTGTGGTCCCAGAAGAAAAAAGATACATGAGGCCACATGAAAACTCATTGCTGAAGTTACTGGGGATGATAAATTCATTCCTTTTCTCATAGGCGCTAATGCGCAGTTGCTGCATCCTCGCGTGTGTGCTTGCACGTACATTTGTCATCTGCTAGTGCTTGTTTCAGAGACTGTGCCTTGACTTTACTGTGTGAAACGTTTCTGTACATGGAGCGTTAGTAATTTTTCACTTCTGTTGATCTTCCCATCTGATAACCTATGAACATCTGAGTGTTGTATGGAATTTTGGTATCATAGGAGCTAGAACATTGGTTTCATGTGATATACTTTAATTAATAACAGAGCATGGGAGTGAAACCCAGAATGCTTGGCATTCAGTCCCAGGCTCCTGCAATCGGAGAATAAATCACGCTTTTGGTGTAAGAATGTGAAGGCTCCCTATCCGTTGCATTAGCTGTTGCCATATGGCACTGTTTCTACTCAAGAGAGGCTGGTAAATGTTAGCGTTCATAATTCATTGTGCAACTTACCTGGCAGAAGAGTGATTCCTCTTCAGCCCTTCTCTTTACGCCCTAAAGACTGAAATTTAAATTGTCTGAAGAATGACGAATATTCTAAACTGGAAACATTTTTCCTGTGATTCATCTTGTTATAATAAGTCATTGTTTTATTTCAGGCATTTCTGCATGTCTTGATGTTTCAAATAATGTTTAAAAACTTCAAGAATGACTTAACATAATTGCCGAGTATAGTAAATGCAGTGTGCTGAATTACATAGGCATTTTAAAGCATAGCAAATGAAAATGGGAACTGGAAGAATAAATCTGAAGTCAAGTCATCAATTTAGCAGTCAGAAAACTGTCTGGTCTTTGTCATGCAAAGATTCGGTATGAATGAGATATTGTACCGGATGCCTGAAATCTAAAAGCTCTGTAGAAGCGCCTGCTTGTGTGTTAAACAGTATTTGTTTCTGTGTTTGTGGGATGGGGAAAGGAGGTAGATGTCTGCTTTGAGGTTATTCAAATCTAATGCAAGAAGCAGGGCATGCGACACAGAGCCGAATTATTACACGTGTCCTTGTTCAGTTTTTATTATTTCCTTTCATGGAATGTATGCTGACCTTAAAAGAAAAAACAGCGGGTTCTGTTATGTTACCCGAAATATAAACATACAAAGGTAGAATTTGCAAAGGGCTTTTCTCTTGACAGATGGAAGGGTTTCAAGCCCTGAGCATAGCCTGGCTGTTCAGTGACCTAATGAAGGCATCAACAGCCACACATGAGCTTTTTCTCATAATTAAGGCCTTCCAATGTCACTTCATCTGAAGCCTTTTGAGGGACAGAGCAGGTTTTAGGGTGAAACAAGTACAGCACTGAAGAACTGTATTTTGGATAGAAGGAGAGTGCTGTCAAAGGTAAAGGTGTACATATTGGAGATCCCGCAGCATCCCTGACTGAGACTTCTTTTAATGCATCCAGCTTACCCTGTGAGGGTAGAGAAAACTTGTGATTCCTCCTGCTCTGCATCTTCCACATGGCAAGTGGAGTTACAGAGTTTGGTTGATGAACAGCAGTTCTGAACAGAGAGGGAAGCCCTGAAATTTGGTAGCAGAATATACAACAAGCAAGGAGTTACTGCATCCCAAACCTGCAGGACCATTCATCCTGCCCTTTCCTGGAAAGTAGAGGCGGTTAGAGATCCCAGAAAGCCCTCAGTAGAGGAAACCATGTGAAAATGCACTTACGAAATGCTGCATATCAGATATTTTAAAAATCCACATTCTGTCTGCATGGGTGTTTGGTGAGCAGAAGGAAGGGAAGAGCTACACTTGAAAGCCCTAGGATTACTTTCTGTGTCAGGGGATCTCCGAATTGATTTAAGAGTGATAGTTTCAAAAAAATTAATGACTGGAAGAAAATTCCACATGTTCTGTGTTCAAATATAATGTCACTTCCAATTGTCTTCTCTTTTTGCGTCTAGAATTTCTTTCCAGAGCAAATGGTTGCCTGGTGCCAGCAAACAAATGGCAGTATCCCACAGTCACAACTTCTGCAGGTACTGTAAGTTATCCATATGGACAAATAAAGTTTCGGGGCTGAAGGGGCACAGTTAAAGAGGAAGGAAGGGAGAATTCAAAGGTTTCAAAATAGCTGGTCAAAGAAAGACCAGTGTAGTAAGTTAGTATATGCTATTAATGCTGAAAATATCTAACAAAGATCTTGCCCAGTGGTATTGAGGTATAAGTTGTAAACACAGAGTATTCATAGCTATATTCATACATGTTTGTACCGTTAATATTGAACTTACTCTGTGGGTACCTGGTTTGTCCACTTAGATTTGTTCCTAAAACAGTCTTAGCAGATATATTTCTAGAAAAAACAAATATATCTTATAAAAAGCAAAACAGAAGTGCCCCTCTGTACTCCTCATCATAGCCTAAGTATAACAGTGTGTGCATACATGAGAAGATGGGCTTGAGATGGTGAGAGGTTTTCCTTTTATTTTTTATATCCCGTGTTTGTGCCTGGTGAGAATTAATCATAAGGACCAACTTCCCCATGGTTCAGGCAACTAGCTACTCTCTTATATAGAAAAATAACTCCCTAAGAAGTAAGTGCAAGTAGTTACAGAAAATTGTATGTAGTATTAGCAAAGTAACCCCATTTAAAGCTCCCCAAGTTAAATTACAGGGGTGTATGTGTATTGATAGAGGTGTGTAATCTGCGTGGCAGTGAGTTTATACTGAAGTTTTGATGTTGCTATACAGTTTCTGAAAGGCACTGTGAAGGCACAGTGGTGGTGGCACAGCTGGTTCGCCTCCAGGGATGGTGCTGAAGGGTGGGTTACTTCTCTGACCAGTAACTCATTCACTTAAACCTCTAAATGTAAGCGCTCCGATCTGGATCCTGTAGTCTAAACCTTTTTCAGTTTAGGTGTTTTCTCAAATGGGGGACATTCAAAACATGAGGCCAAATTAAAACACAGTTTATTGAAAGAGTTCTGTATTAAAAATATAAGACCATGATGCCTGGAAGACAGTACCACAAATAACACACAAATCATAAAGCAGAAGGCATAAAGATATGAGAAAGTATACATACAAATACCTGATATTAGCTTGATTTCTGTCATTTTGCATGTCTGCAAATACGCACTGACTCTCTGTGTAAATACAGCAAGTCTCCACTGACTTTTCACAGAATCACAGAATTGCTATGGTTGGAAAGGACCTTTAAGATCATCGAGTCCAACCATTATCTATCTCTACCAGGCCACTACTACACCATATCCTTGAGCACCCTATCTAGAGAGCTTTTAAATACATCCAGGGATGGTGATTCAACCACTTCCCTGGGCAGCCTGTTCAAAAACCTTGAACTAGTGTACTCATTTTGTCCCATAAGTGCTTCAAAATCCATTTAATACTGGCTCCAGGTTCACTGAGAAGAGTTTAAAATGTCAGAATCCACTCTCAGCTAGGAAACGGAACAAAAATAAACCAATTTCTGGAATTAAAAATGGAAGTCACATGAAATGAGGTTGCAATTGGGAACTAAAACTGACGCGAACAGGGATTGCCACAGACTGGTAGGAACAGAGGTGTTCACACCTTGGACCCTTTTTCCTGCAGTGTAAGTGGAGAATTGAGTTTGGTCATTAACATGAACAGTGGGACTCTAAAGGAGCAAGATGTTCTTGAAGGTGGAAAAGTTTTGAATCTAGGGTAAAGTTGAGGATGGCCAATAAGGTAGATGTCCTGCTGGGGGTCCAACCAGGACAAAGAGCTTGATGAATTATTCTATAGACAA
>VZZY01011642.1:175196-216462 GCA_013400335.1 Eurystomus gularis | reverse complement strand
AGGAGGAGTTTCCAAGCCGTGGAGATGTGGTGCTGAGGGACATGGTTTAGTGGTGACCTGGCAATGCTGGGTTGACAGTTGGACTTGGTGATCTTGAAGGTCTCTTCCAACCAGAACAATTTGATTATACGAATTTCAAGTTTCATTAGGCAATCATTTCATTTTCAGAGAAATCTTCCTGGCTTTTTGCTTGCTCAAATACATCACTATAACCTCTTCTTCCCTGGCAAAACTTATAATAAAGCCAATACTTGTGTCAGCATGATAGCCATGGAACCTGGAGTTGAGAAATATTTATTTCATCTGTGGAGTGCCATTACTGGGGGGAAAAAAAAAAAAAAAAAAAGATTAATTTGCCCAGAGTTTTTCTGTTACAATAATAGAGACAAAAACAAACAAGTAAACCACACCTATGATTGAAGGTATTCAGGAGTAAACTGAAAAATCTGATACTGAGTTTCCATGTTGAACTACGTATATTTCTGCCAAATACTCTCCTAACATAGAGCCCTTAGGCTTTGAAACTGGTGGCGCAATTAATTGGTGCAACGGTGCCACAAGCTTTTGAAATTGTCAGTGCAACTGGTGGTTATTTTGAGATATTTAAGCTCTGACCTTACATTTGTATTAAATGGCATCAGCCATTTGAAATACCTGACTCTGGGCATTTAAATAAGTTACCACTGAGAAATTTAGGAAGTGAATTTACAGCTGTTGCTATTCTATGTGATGTGATGAGCATCCATGCCCACTCCTCACACTGTGAAATATTCTCTTTCAATTGCAGGGTATGTAATTAAAATAGACTATGATTAAGGTCAGCATCTAAGCTGTTTAGGGTCAGTCATTAGGGGCAGCTCCACAGGAGCAGGATCACTAAAGTCTTTCTGAAGTCAGTGGCTGTTATCCGGTTAAGAGACCCAATGATTCTTTGGAAGTTCACTTTATGGCTTTCAATAACTACTTTTTGATGGCGAACACAGTGAAGATGTTGTTTTCAAAGCCATTAATGCAAAGAAGGAATAGGAAGACTATGCCCAGGGTTACAGATGTGATTGGACACAGAGCAGCCCCTGCTCATTGACACTCATATGTTGCAAGTCTGCAAGGCCACTTGGCACCCAGGTGGGATCAGTCTGGTGGGTCCTTGGCAAAGTCAGTGTAAGAAGGGAAGTGGAAAGTGCAAAGAGGTTAAAAAGAAAGAGAGAATTAAAGGGGAAAAGCCCTACAAACCCAAAACAGAAAGCCTCCAGCAAAACACACCATGGGGGCAGCTTAGGGCAGACATTTCAGATAGGATCACTGTAGATGCACTTTGTGTTGGAAGAAGAGATGAGTGGTTACCCACTTGTTGGCCTGAAGGGAGGGAAGATGTAGGAAGCTGCAGAGGACTCAACCTCTAACAAGGTATTTGGTTGAGGACCTTGACCGAAGAGTTTCATTGGCCTGATGAAAATACACCAAAGCCAGCTGGCCCCATTGGTCTTGCTGGGAAAACGGAGTGACACAAGCAAGAATGTGGCACAAATCATTAAGTATTTTCACATTCTGAGATGTAGCTGATAGGTTGTAGAATTGCCACTTCTTTCAATCCTAATGCATCATCAATTTTTGATGACAAAAATTATGACTAAAGAAAAAGAGGGCAAAAGCATGTTCTACAACAATGCAGTTATGGGATTTATTTAGTCTAGTTTCAGTTAGAATGAGTAAAACAAGGAAGAGTGTTTTGAAAATGTCTAACTAAAGGCATGTACCACAGCACAAAATTTTTTAGTACCAACATAATACATAATTCTGACTGACCACACTGATTCTCTCACAATGTCAGAGATCAATGCTGCAAATGTAATCACAGTAGCAGAGTAATTGATGTCTACCCACAGATTTTGAGGTGAATAAATGCAGAGGCAATCTCTTCTACTATGGAACCACCCTTCATGCTCAGCAAAGGACCTTCACCCGCATTAAAATCACATTTATTCACTTACAGGGTGAGTCCCTCCAAAGTGATCAGCACTGAAATGAGTTTGCTGCATTTGAAATCATTTCATCATCAACACCAGTGTTGAATAACTAGAATAACTACAAGACCTTCTGAAAACTCCATCCATATGGTACTGAATGATGAAGGCATGGTTTTCTCTCTCATTGATGAAAAGAAAATATAAGATTCATGTTTTGTTCATTAGGGGCACAAAGGAATGAGGGAAAATAACTCTTCTAGAGAAAAATAAGATAAGATCTACAGTCTTTCCAGTATTAAGATGAACCCTTCTTGGTTTTCAGATTTCAGCACAAACTATGTGTCATTCAGATGTGATAATCTCCACCCTCACACCCTCACCCTTATCTGCCACCTCCTGCCTTTGAGAGTGTGCTGTGCTTTATCATCTTCCTTGTGCTCTCAGATAAAACCTTTTCACCTGAGACCACATCTAGTTATTCCTTAAACTCATCACATAAAATTTGAGCCTTAGACTAGTCCCATTCATTTTCTACTCTCTTTTGGTTTCTACAGCTAAAGTACAGTGGCTTTATTACTGCCAAATCTGACACTGCTCCACTTTAATCAATACTGGCACGATCCCTTCATTTTGACTTCAAATTATTGCTGACCCTTTTCAATACCTTATTAACCTCTGCTTCCCCTTCATTTCTTTCTGAATGGATGATTCATCCCAGCAGATCTCAACACTTTCCTTGCAAGCACTTACCCTTTGCTAGGGATGGGAGCTTTTAGCCAGCACCTTTAGTTTAAAGCTCCAGGGATTTTCTCTGTTCAAGTTCTCCACCTTGTCAGACTACCTATAGGTGCCTTACAGCTCACAGTGCTTGAAAGTGCAAACCCTTCTTAAAAGCCTGATATTGTCAGAAGGACAGTCACAGTCAGTCCCAGACATGTGAAAAATTTCTCCACTTCTCACAGGACCTAAATGACATCCCTAGACAATTATTTGAGCAACCACATCTGTGTACACTGGCCTCTACAGCTGTAAACTTTTCATGTGGTCTGCTTATCTGAGCTAGATACAAGTATTCCTCCTCTAACACAGCATTTTCAGCTCATAGCTCTCTTTAGTGCTTACTTGTCATCCCAGATGCTACCAGTTAGGTTGATGGTGTGGCTTCTGCCACTCTCCAGCCATCAGCAACCAGCAGAGACCAAAGTCCACTTAAATAACATGTTATGTTTAGGACAGAACAAATAACTCCATCCTAGAATATCAGAAGAATTGCCACATGAAAGTGCACATTCCACACCAAGGATTTTAATAAAACCTTAAAATCTGAGTGATGACGCCTGGCTGCAACAAAGCAAATATAGGATCAGAGTCACTTGCTCAAGTGTAGTATGTCTGATGCACTGATTAGTACATCAGACCCACTTTATCATCAAAGTCATGTGAAAAAAGGCAAACGTCACCCTGTGGCACATCAGATGAGGTATCCAGGAGACAGGTAAGCCATTAATGCTATTTTATTAAACAGGGATGAAACCTCATCTGGAACAGCCTATACAGCTGAGCCATCTGTGTTCAAAGACGAGCCAAAACTGGAACAGACACAGGGCTGGATTGCTGGGACAATCAGTGGAGGAGGCAGCCGCCATTACAGAGGATATGTGAAAGGCTTGCTTAGCATATCAAAGTCAGCATCAAGAGGGAGTACGACTGATCTCTAAAAATACACCAGTGGGTAAACCTCAGGGAGGAAGAATGGCTATCAAGCTAAACGACAGTATTGGCACAGTAACAAAAGCGTGTAAACTATCTATGAATACTATTGGACTTCAAATCTGATGGCTTACACATCAGAGCAGCAAGATTCCCTCCAACAGAGGCAATGAACAGCAGAAATTAGGATGTTTTCAATTCGTGTTTAACAAACGAATCACAATGACGACAGGGCAGAACAGACTATGACAATGATCTGGCCTTGATGAGGTAGTCCATCATACCCTCTACCTTTTTTACCTTACTGTTGACTGCTATTGACCATGTTATTGTTTCCTGATGGATTTGCCTGCCAGTTAATATGGTACAATATTTTATTATAGCTTTCTAAGTTCCTACACTATCAGTCATCAGCCTTACGCGCCACGTAAAACTGTGGAGGCTAATAAATTCTGCCAGGCAAAAGCATATGAGCCAGTATTCTTCCTACCAAAGTAGAAAAATTAATATCTCATTCAGTACAATACAGTAAGTTCTTCTATTATTTAAGAAGTTCTTAACCTCTTTTAAACTAGAGTTTGGTAGTAGAGTGTTGTTTGACACATTTTAAATGTTCCAGTATAAAAAAATCTTAATTATTCCTTTTGATTTACTTTAAAATCTGCCTGAACCTAAACTCTGTGTTGAATTAATCACAGAGTCACAAAATCTTTAGGTCAGCAGAAAATTTCAGTTTTCAAATATTTATATAAAATAATTCAGTTGGCCCAATAATGTAAATCATGTATTTACAAGACATTTCAGTTGATACCACACCACACTGTAATTAAAAAAAAAAAGAAAAAAAAAGAAAAAAAAGAAAAT
This sequence comes from Eurystomus gularis, assembly GCA_013400335.1. NCBI lineage: Eukaryota > Metazoa > Chordata > Aves > Coraciiformes > Coraciidae > Eurystomus > Eurystomus gularis. Next base: position 211,921 of record VZZY01011642.1, on the reverse strand, counting down.
AACCCACACATGGCATACATTAAATAGCAGACTTCCAAGGGTAATTGTAAACAGACAACCAAAACCAAATAGATGTGCTTTTACTGCAATTACAGGAATTAGTTATTGACCCTATACTATTTAACATTTTGTGAATGATGCAGGAAAAATTCATAAAATGGTTAGTGCTGAACTTGGCAGATGACAGCAAGACTGGGAGAATACTAAACACAGAGAGAACAGGACACTGGGTTAGAACAACCTGGACTGACCCATGGCACACGTTAGTCTGAGCAGACGGATATAAAACCATATGTGCAAGATAAATAGTAAACAGTATACATACAGGATATAGTGTTTCTGTCATGGGAAGCAATGATTTTAAAGGATTTAAGGATGGATAACCTCAGCATCATCATCTGCTAATGTTAAACATAGCCACAGAACTAATGGGAATTTGGGGTGTGTCCACAAGGATATCGAATGGGGATAGAGCTCACTGGGGCAACCACCACAAAAATATTGTGTCTGTTTCTCGTATCAGTAGGTAAATAAGGATATTGACAGTGTAGAGAAGACTGGCATAAATGTAAAAAGCCTTAACTGAAGAATAGCTGACTGAAGAATAGGAAAATTTCATTGAAGGGAAGAGAAAAGCTTGGGAATATTAATCTCTTTAGCTTACTCATGTTCACAGACAACAGACATCCATCATGGTGTTTTCCAGCCGAGCAGGCATAACTGCAACAAAAAGGACCTAGAAGTGGAAACAAAACTGTTCAAAGTAGAAGAAGACTGAAACAATTTACCCCATACTATAACTCATTTTCCATCACTGGTGATTTGCAAATCAAGAAAAGGAGGCTATTGTTAAAGTTTTGCTCTATTTCAGGACAGAGCTAGTTAAGGGATGTCCTAGAGATCACACCAAAACTCCCACGAGATTTTCTCAGTGGCTTCTTGTTGCACACGATAAACCAGAGAGACAGAGACACAAAGAGTGAGGGGAAGAGTTGGGTATAGCTCAATAAAGCTGTTCTCAGTATTTTCCATTCCCTTGTGACACAACCTTAACAAGAGTCCTGCTGGCAGTCAGTTATGCATTGCAAGAGCAATCTTCCTCATCTGGAAATCACCCTGCAATGCTCCTGCCCTGTCCCTGGAGGCCACCAAGACCACCATACAGCAGAAGGTCAGCTCATCTCCCAGCCCTCTCAAAACTGGCCCTCTTATTCTGTCATCTATTCATGGACTTCAAAGTGAACTTCAGATCTTCTTGACAGCAAGCCAGCATGTGGTGGCACCTTCGGCATTTCCTTGCAGGAAGATCTGATGACTGCAATCCCCAAGCTTTTCACTGACACCAATCTGCCGCCGATCTGCCACATCTACTGTAAAACAGAATATATTAGATCTGAGATAAGCTTGTCATACTCATATTTTTAAAGGTACTTACTTTTGAGCACTGTTTAGTCTACTCAATATGCCTGCTATCCCAATTTTCCAGTTCACATGATATTTACCTTGATCTAGCAAAAACACTGTGTCTTCCATCATCCACTGGCACCCTTCCTAAATATAGGCTTGTTTCTTAAGAATAGGGTTTCTGTTTACTATCACCTGCTATCCAGGTCATGCATATCACCAGCACTACCTGAGGCTCATGTTCTGCTGCTGGAGGGTCTCCACTGTCCCAGAAACCAGTAGAGGGCAATTTCTACTGCGGGGAGCCAAACGTTCTTCCCTAGGCAGCCACAATGACCTCCGTCTCAGCAGTCACTGTCATCTGACGTAGGCAAAGGAGACATGATAGAGTTATCATCATTTTGCTATCTTCTACCAAGCTAGTAGTCTGTTTATTTGCCTGTTTCCAGAGCTGGCCCTAATGTCAACAATATCTTCATGATAGTCCTTGAAAACTTTGATTTATAGTTATGGCAAACAAGTCATGGAAGTAAACTTTGTTTAATGAGTTTCTTATTCTTCTCCAAACAAAGTAGATGTTATCTATAGACTACTCCCTTCTTGCATGCCCAAACTGTGTCTTCCTTTGCATAAATGTCGCTGGCTTGACTTCCTCTTTTCCCACAGTACCTCCAGGCATAGAGCAATAACCTGTATGCAGAGGTGCTGTCACACTGAAAAACTAGCCTTTACCTTCAAAAAAAAGTATTTTTCCCCACTGATTACATCTTTTTGTAGATCAGAACATACAACATGGTAGTGGTCCTTTCTTTCCACTAACAGATACTTCTACCCTTCAAAGTACCCTACAACAAAGACCAAGTCTTTGTGTAAGAGGGCAAAGATAGTACCATGTGACAAACCAGTTCTCCGTGGATTTCCAATAGATGATTCAAAACCCAACACTAAATAACTGGCCACGGTACAGGGAGTACTGACCTGGCTTTTCAGCATGGAACGTGAAAAATCTGTATTCTGCAAAGGAAGCCAGTTTTGAAAAGGAGAAAGTAATCTGAATACCCTGGGAGAGGGTCCCACTGCTATTTTGGAGAAACACGGGGGTATAAGTGGGGAATGACATATTCCTGGTGCTTGTTTGAAGTGCATCACATGTCCTGCTGGCCCTCTAGTAATAATTGCATTTGCAAAAGTGGAAGGAAAGGACAATCTTAAAATCGCAGGGGTTTAATCATGCAACAGCTGGAACACATTTTAAACAAGCTCCTTAGTTTACTGTAGTTGCATGTCCTACAGTTTGTAATTAAAAATCCCCTGAATCCAGGTGCTACATGTCCCTGCAGTGACTCCTGCTCAGACTGCACTGCGTGGGATACAAGTGAAGTCTGTCATGCAGAAAAGAGCATCTGCTTCCCATCTATCAATATCCTATGGAAATAAGCTTGAGCCTTCATTATTTCTGATAGATGCCTTTTTAATGCAGTCTTGGGAAAAAAAAGTTAATATGCATTATCTGAGTATATGTAGTTTGAGATGACCTGAATGTGTGGTTGTGCAGCTCTTGGGATTTTTCTCTAATTGAAGAATATTCAGCTTCTTACACTTTGGAATTGGTAAAAAAAAAGTAGATGCCACCTTTCTGTTTGACCTGGTCCACACAGAAACTGTCTTAAAGGGCAAAGATCTACCTGAACCTAGCTGGCCAGCATGCTCCCACAGTAAAAATATGAAAACCACGGCAGCTTGTGGCATGGAGGAAGTCAGATTAATAGGAAATGGCCTTGAGCACAAGGTTTGAACTCAGATCACCACATCTGCAGCTGTGTCTGTTCACCTCCCCACTGTCACATTTAAACAAAGGCCATGGCTCCACAGCCTCTGCATATTTAAACCAGATTTATTTAGTTCAAGGTTAAGTTAGCTAGGTAACAATTCAAATAATTGAAAATTAGCTGTGTTCTTGAGGCAAAACAACTTGCATTCAAAGGACTGAAGAAATGTAGCTACTTTGTTTTTTACCAAGCCTACGCAAACAAGTGCATACTGGAGACCTAACATCGGTTAATGCAGATTCAGGAAAAGTATGTGAAACAACCAGAAACTCTGCTAGGTCCGTTTTCTGACCTGTAAGTTTAACCTGAGATCCACAAGCACCAAACACAAACAAAAGTATGCCAGAAGTAAAGGAGATAGAGGTGATACAAGGCAACAGAGTGCCTCTCTCCAGGAGCAGTGAGCTGACAGCCACACCTTAAGAAACTGCTCGTTGATTTGTAAATAAGAGGGAGGCAGAAAGAGAAGTAATAGCAAATGAAGCTGTTGCTCCTGCGAGCGAAGATGTAAAGGGGAAACCAGCTCCTCAGGTGCCTGCCCTGCTCGGCAGAGTGTCCACGAGCCTCCCTGTGCTGCTGCCAAGCACAAGCACTGCAGGAGGACACAGGAGATGGCCAAAGCACAGCCCTGCGCTGAAGCTATCCTCCTAGCAGGCCCCATGCTCACGTCCAGGCACATGCAGCACCATACCATGTGAATTATAAAGTCATAGAATGCCAGGTTGGAAGGGACCTCAAGGATCATCTAGTCCAACCTTAGGCATAGTTTAAGTAAGATAGGCCAGCACCCTGTCAAGATGAGTCTTGAAACTGTCTAATATAAGGGAATCCACCACTTCCCTTGGAAGACTATTCCAATGTTTCATTGTTTTCATTGTAAAAAAACCTTCTTCTAGATTCCAATCTGGATTTCCCCAGGAGCAGCTTGCAGCCATTACCCCTTGTCTTTTCCATGTGACTCCTTGTAAAAAGGGAGTCTCCTCCCCCTTGGTAGCCACCATTCAAGTACTAGTACATTGTAACTGTGGGCATGCCAGAGCCTGGGCAAAGGGCTGGACACCATGTTTGGTCTTCATCCTCCTTAGAAAAACTCTTCTCCTTGTATCCTATCTGTCCCTAGGTTAACATCGGACACAAAAACCCACCAATCCATTTGGAGCGTGTCTTTCCAATCACCTGAAGTTTTTGCTTTAAATATCTCTGGCAAAAATGATTAAGTTCATTTCAGTGTCTGTAATTATGCTGTAAGTGGTAAATAGAAAAATGTACTCAGCCTGGACTTACTGTACACCTATTTCAGCTGCTGTCATGTTTTATAAGAACTCTGCAGCAAGAAGTAACTTACACCAGATGATGTTGTTTGAGGTGTGGAGAGGACAAGCTATTGTAATTGGGAGTGAAATGAATGAAATGTTTCTGCTTTCCTCAAACATTCCACTGGAGCCATGAACTCAAAAGGAGACAGCCACATCGCTGCTCTGCAGCAGGTTATGGACATCAGACCTGATTTCAGCAGAGATGAATTAGACAGTGTCAGAGCTTTCTGTGAACTGAGACCTTCCTTCAAAAAAAGGCTGATGGGTAACATAGCTGATAGAAAAGGCTGCAGAGCAACCACATGATGGGACTTCAGTGATGCCTACTGGTGACCTCAACACCCTTGGGTGCATCCCATCCAGCCCTGTGACTTGTATATTTATTCTGCTTAAGACTTCCATAAATCAGCCTTCCTCTGCTCCTTGCTAGTGCTTCTTCCTCAACAAAGACCAAGACTGTATTTTTGTAGCCCTAATTTATTGGATTTTTAAAATGGTAATCATTAATACATCCTGCCATCACCCAATACAAATAAATCCATTCTGGAATATTTTAAAGAAGAGATCTTCTTTGGTGCAAGATCTGTAACTGTCTTTGGAGTAAGCCAGTCTACACCAAAAATCAAGGGCTATAGATCTCAGTAACTCAGAGGACTGCAGCAGACAGATCTCACAGACAGACAATTCATCCCAGAGACCACTCTGCACCTCATCTGTATATTGCCCAAAACCTTATTCAGCAGCAAAGGCTGACAGAGAAGATATACACCTCACAGCAATTCATTTTGCAGGGGTTGTTTTTATTACGTGAGGTGTTTTGATTAAGATGTGGATTCCCTGATTTTTTGAGCTCCTGGTACCACTCAGGCAGAAGGAGATTTTGCTGGAAACCCTGTGTTAAACTCCTGGAGATGTGCTCTGCTTTTTCTCTGTAGAGTCCTGATGCCCATCAAAGTCAGCAGGAAGATTTTATTGCTTTTCAGTGTTTCCTTTCTTCTAGTACTGCAGCTGCAATGTTTTAATTACAAATAGGCTGCTTCCAATAGGAACTCCAGTTTGTCAAAACTATATACACTTTTTTAAGTCTAGTTGCTTTGATCTAGGAATGGCACGTGACTTTTCAGCTGTTTAAAGAGTTCGAAATAAAAATACTTCATTCATTTAGCTTTTATTTCCTTTTGTTCCAGTTTCTTTTTGGACCAAATGAAAGGTAAAAAGTTATTTGGCAAATGCCAGCACTTTGCTGAGGTTCAGTTTCCTGACACTGTGTACAAAGCTAGCACGAAAGGTCTGTGCACTCATCTTCTCAAAATAGTTTCTGTGCACTTAGTTTTCCATAATCATGTGTGGAATTGCTGTACTCCACAGTGTTTCATGCGATGTCTGGCTGACAGGCTGGAGTCACAACATCTGAAGAACACTGATCTTTTGCCAAAGCCTTAGATTTGATGCAGCACTGTCCAGCTGCCCTGGTCAATCCGTTGCTTCCTTGACTCACACCTACATGTCGTCGTTCCGTGGTGGATATGAAGACTGCACAAAGTTAAGAGTGATGGAGATGCTCTTTCAGCTAAACAAAGCTCCTATGATTCCCTAAAGAGGAGACTGGTGACACATGATTGGAGACGTATGAATTTAGACGTGCCTTCATCTTTAGAGTACTTGCCAATCCATGAATCACGTGAGATGGAGCACAGCTTCTAAGAAGGGGTAAATGGCTTGGGAAATTCACTCTAACAGGAAAACGGTAATCATCCTCAAATTAAAAAATAAAAAAGAAATTGTCACAGGGGATGCTGTGATTAATGTTCACAAAGTGTACAAGCGGCTCTGTAAATTCCCTGAGGGAGATACTTGCTAAATTCAAGGATTATCTTCACTCTGCAAAGCTGGAAGAAACAGTGGTGAGGCAGCAGATGTAGGCAATCAGACAGGGAAACCTTCAGCAACTCTTTTCTCAATCTTCCACAGAGTCCCAGCAAAAGTCACAGAGGAATACACTAAAGACAGAGGAGAGGGAAATTTATGCAAGGTAGGGCATATCAGGGTGATGCAGTACATCTTAATTTCTACCTCCCTGTGACAGCAAGAGCAAGGCTGGTCCACAGCTCTAAAAGAAAGTGGTACTAATGAGGCCAGGTCTAATCCATCTCCTGCTAAACATACTGCATGTCTCCCACCGGCTTCAGTAGGAGTGAAATCAGACCCACAATTTATGGGTATATTCAGAAAACGTTACATACCGCAAAATGCCCTCAGCGGACAGCGCTAGGTACAGAAATGAAGGAGGTGAGCCATCTTCTAGCTGTTCTAAGACGGAAAATGCAGCAACATCTCCTGGGATCTTTCTAATCACTCTTTGGAAATATGATGTGGATTTGTGCTCCTCAGGCTCCTACAGCCTCTCGTGCTTCCCATAACACTGTAAGACAGCCGACTGTCTATGCCTTCCACCACGCAGCATTGACACAAGCCATCTCAGCTCCATATTTCAGAACTGACTTCTGAACTATTTAGCAGCTTTGGAACTTAAAGATGGGTGTTGTAAGATGTAAGTCATTTTCTGGGTTTGCAGATGCTTCCTTTGATATGTCGTAAAACTGCTGGTAATTGAATCCCATAAAGGATTGTTTTCAGAGCAGTTTGTGAATCAGGCACTGTTAACAAATAATGAGTTTCTCATGTTTACCCCACAGGAATGGGATTTTTGCAGATCCTAAGGTTTCTCGGCTCTCACCAAAGCTGCAGATGTCAGGGAATGTGGCCCTTCAGATGGGCTGAGTGGTTAGGTAGCATGTGTTTCCAAGGGGATGCTCAGCAGTTAAGAGAAGGAAAAAGGTGCAGGACTGCAGGTTTGGAAGCATAACACAGCAGTCTGTGAGACAACCACCCAAGGCATTTCTTTTTCCTGGCAAGCCTTGCAGACCTGGCTGGAAAGCAAGAATGAGCCCTGAATGGTTACCAGGTCTGCACTACCTTTGCCTTCTCATCAGCAAACCTTTTCTCTCATTTCTCTCTGGTTGCCGCTCACCTTTGCAGCCTGGCCTGGTCAGTCTCTACTGCTAACCCAAATCCCATGTCCCAGTTCTGCTCTGAAACAGGAGGAAGAGTGGGAAGAGGGTCCTGATGTGCGAATGTGACTTCGTGCTTCTCCAGACAGTGCTGGCAAAGCCTTCTTGCACTGAACGCTTAGACCCCAGCCAGGGACCATGCCAAACTTTCCTGACTCTGGCCTTTGCTTTCTGGCTCCTCCCCAGGTCCTCTGAAAGCCTCCCCAGGGAGCTGTGGCCCTCCAGGAAGAGATGGTGTTTGTCCGCGCCTTGGCAAGTCCTGTTCAGCAGTTCAGGCACAGGACACAACTCAATATACCCGGAGATTTGGACATGGGAGGAGGGACACCAACTTTCCCTGGCAAGGTCAATATTTCACAATCTGTGCCTGAAGTCAGAGGCAATTTGGGGAAGGGGAATCACACTCTGACATCTGTTTTGTGCCAGGGGAGACATAAACACACGCCAAACACAGCCTGCACAGCCGCAGGGGACATGCTGCCATTGACCCTTTGACTTTGATTTAAACATTTCTGGGTTTCCAGGCTGCTAGCAGAAGTCAATGTGACCAGAGCTACCTGAAGGAGTCTATTAAAATGCAAAGAGAGCAAATGGGAGCTTTGTAACTGTGTTTAGTTTTGACAGCCCGGTCCTTAAGCTGAAGTTTCAAACAGTTTCTGCCCAAGCTTCAAAACCTTTGTGACCAATTATTTCCCAGACATGTGCCTGTATGGATCATAATTTCAGTAGCTGCTCTCTGCCAGAGAGAGCTTTCAGCATGGCACTAGGAAGCCCCTTGGATTCTGACAGAGGACCTCATTCAGATTTTTGCAGTTGTAGGAAAAAACCTGGTAAGCAGAATGGGAGCTGCAGTGGCAGATGGAAGGAAATCAAATACTGTGTCATCAGCCCTGTCCCTCTTCCATGACACTTCCCTAAGTAAGGACTTCTGATGAGCTTAGACACACGAGTGATGAAGTGATGTGCACAGCTGTCACTGCAAGGCACACCCATCAGCTCACTACAGTGGAGAAAGCTGCAAGAAAGGAGATCTAAGGAGAATTAACCTCTTGCAACTGTAGTCCCACTGTTAACATCAAGAATGAAGTAAAGAGCTGCAACAGATACTGGCCTGGGAAACATCCCCAATTCTTACCTTTAAGCAAACTGTATCTGTCTCCAGATCTTTTGAACCACATCTCTTCAAACAACAGCATCTGCCTCCTGCAGAGCAATACCCCACACCTATGCACACAGCCTTAGAAAGCCAAGCAGCTTCTTCCAGCCGTTACATTCCTCTGTTCAACATTGCTGCTTTTAAAATCAACAGCAGCCTACAACTCAAGGGAAGTCCCACACCTCCCAGCATAAAGGAAATTATAAAACACTATGCTGTGTCTAAAAGAATTGTAATAGCTCTATGCATACGCAAACATGTATGATGCTATGGGGTACCAAAAGGGAGAACTGTGGTCCTTTCTCCTCCAGCCTGCTACGGAGGGTATGATATACTCCAGCTTCTGAAGCACAGACTCTCAAGAGGAGGACACTGCACAACAGAGGAGGAGATGCAGGCATAGCCAGGGGAGCAACAGGGCTCTTCCAGATGGTGCATTTCTATATGCAGAGCCCCTCTCCTGCTCCATCATCCCATGTGCCGGACATAGCCAGATCACATCTGGGGAAAGGGAGGAGAGGATGTAGCCCTGTGCTGTACATGTGCTCAGCACGGGTCCGTCCACGAGGACGTGCAGAACCAGAGCCAGCTACATGAATCTGACTTCTGCACGCAAGGCTTGGCAGAGCAGTTGTATTCCTTTACACTCCGGGATTTCCTTGCGCCGTTGAGAACCACACATATGCATGATATTGTCCTTATATGCTGCAAAAGTGACCCCATGTCCTTAGATCAAGGGGTTTATTTGAGAAATTATCCCTTGCTTGGCTTCTTTATATCCTCCAATAAAATATATTGCACTATCATATTTCCTCCTCCTGTTCGCCCTTCCATACTAAATAGTTCTGGTCTTTTGAAAGTTCTCCTCACACGTTTTCTCCTCCCCAGACACTGGGTAATTTTCATTGCCACACTCTGGACCCTTCCTCTCATAACAATAGCCTCCTTTAATCTCTTCTCCAGTAAGATGCAGTCATCTGCCACAAGATTTTCAGGATATGGGGAGGAAAAATATTTTACACATTTTTAAATTGTATTAAGTTGGGATAGTAGAAGAGCTGCCTTCTCCCCAAGCATCTGGATCCCCTCATTAAAGAGATTGTCTTCATCAGACTGGCAATGCTCATCACAACCAGCCTTGACTTGACCCTCTTCTGAAAAAGGAAGAACGCCTGAGGCTTGTGATGTCTCCTCTGCTTTGCATCGTTTCTGTCAGGGACTATGGGAAATCACATCTGACAACCACAAGAAATGAAGAGGGGAAGTGCAGACCCCAAGGAATGAATCTACGAGAGGCCAGACAGCAGCAGCACTCAGGCTTGTTAAGCATAAAACCCCCCAGAGATCAAAAAAGTCTGGAAGAAAAGAAGTAGGGGAAAGAGAACAGGAGGTGGATGGGAGAAAATTCCTCATTGTCCTGTAAGGTGGCTGACCAAAGGGTGGCATTTGGGCTACTTGAGTGTCACTGGTGAGCAGCTATGGAACAGGTCAGGTAGCGCAAAAATCAACAGAAAGATGGCTCTCACCAGCTGTCTGCATAGCAGGAGACAGAAAAGGCAGAAAGACCACAAGCAGGATGCTCCTGGGGCTAATTAAGGGAGCCATTCTGCACACAGCAGATGCCAACCTTATTGACTGACAGCCAGGATGAAAAGATCATATCGCAAGAAACCAAGCTATACAACTACAGAGAGGGAGTGAGGGGGTAGAGACAAAACCAAAGCTCCTCAGGAAACATGGAGCAAGAGGCTCCTCTTCCTGCTAGAGGGCATAGGCTGTGTCTCCATGGGAAGACAGACAGGACTTTCCTTGCATGCACCACACAGCACAGACTGACGGGGTTAGCCCAGGCTTCATCTAATCCCAGACTCCCTTGTCATCCACTGCTGATGAAGGAGGGAAAATAGACCCTAGACTGACCCACTCGTGCCACCTCCAAAGCCCACTAAATCCCTGGAGAGACCCCAACTGGCTTTTCTAATCTTTCTGTTACATTACTATATTTTAAATCAGTGTGTGGCCAGAAGTGGTAAGAATTAATAAGGCCAAGCAGCACATACAGCATCTAAAATTGATTACATGCCAGCTGAGAATCTGCCTCAACAGACCAAAGCATTACACACAGTCAAGTAAAGATTCTTTGTAAGGCAATATCTGCTTTGTTTGGGTTTTTCCAAAGAGCAGATCCAACAAGGGATGTCAAGCAGTTGCTGTAGCAGAAGAAAGGTCTAGGACTGATAAGGCAAGGCAGGAATGGGGTGGCAGCGGGTTTTGCCTAGGCAGGGAATGAAGGGATCTTCAGATTCACAATCATTCTTGCTTCTGCCCCGAGTTCATTTCTCCCCTGTCTCCCAGCTGGTGACAAAGGGGACCTAGAAAATGATAGTAGGATGCCAGGTAGAGTCTCCTCCCATTTGTACAGAGCAGGAACTTACCACCCTTCTGTGTGTATCCCCAACTCATAATGGTGTTTTCTTGTCATGGTCCAGCTACCCACCTGATAAAGGGAAAGGCACGTAAACTCAGGTTCCTGTGCATTTTTTTCAGAATAAAACCAACATTCCTACCCTGAGTGCCTTTGGGCAGGTTAAGAGCAACTGTGGCATTTGATAAGCATGGAAATCTATCAGCTAGAAATAGATAAGGATGATACGTGAAAACAAACTTTAAAAATAAAATCCCGTTGGCAGTGAGAAGCTGCAATGGGGGTGTATGAACACTGCAGCTACAAGATAGGCTCAGAACACCTTACCACTCAGATTTCTTCACACATTTTTTTTCAGTGTGCTGGACTGAAAAGCTGAGACTAGAAATAACTCCATCTCCTACTGATATACTTAAAAGCTTCCTACTTTTTTTCCAGAGGTCTCATTTCAGCACACAAGCAGAGACTGAGTGGGGATGTTCTCATGTGTTTTGTTTACAGCAGACAGATGAAGCTCCTCTGTGTTCACAAAGGGATGTATTACAACCCCCTTGGGCTAGGAGGTTGTTCATCCCTTACTTGGTGGCTCTGTCAGGGAAGGGCAGCTCTCAGATCAGCTTCTCGAGGTTAACCAGAAGACATCTTGAAGCTCTGCAGCTCCTGGTTGCCATGTCCACTTCTCCTCCTTGGTCTGTCCCACAAGCCACAACAGCTGGTTCCAATCTTGCCCCAAAGGAGGGTGGGTGGCAGGCAATTTTAGCACTCTGAGTAGATTTCCTTCTCTGGAACATGGGGCAAAGCAAGACAATGAATAAATATTGCCTGAAGACAGTCATTTGGGTACAGAGGGGGACAAATTAGCCAACATAAACACTTCTGGACAGGGACAAAAGACTCATAGACTATAGAAAGTAACTGACCTTCTACCCAAAATACTGTCTTTTACTTGGTGTTGTTGCAACGTGCAACACAATGGGGACCTGATTCTGCGTGGCACCTCTGGAGGACTCCGGGGGAATACAAATAGATAAATATCCATAATTGATCTCATCTCTCACACAGATTAGAGCCAGGGTCAGTTCCTGCCCTGTCTCTAATTTAATTAGTCAGAAGAAAGAAATTGCCTCATTTTTGTGGCAAAGAGTCCCTTTTTTGTCTCTTTAAAAGTTTCTACATTCAGAATTAAGAAAAAACAAAGTGAAAATGTCCTAAAAATAATACATGCTAGTCTTCATAGAAAATTATGGTGTGTCTGAAATTCCAGTGCTGATATCAGTAGCAGTTTCACCAGCTTACAAAAAAATTATAGAGCAGTGCTATGGAGAAAATGCAATAGTGGGCAGAGAACCTAATATTTTGCCAGACACACCTTCCATTCAAGGAATAGTTATTTTTTTGAAAATTCAAAGAATACCCTAGCAAATCTACTCTTCTACACCAATTTACAGCAAGTGCTTTGTTTTTCAAGGTCAAATTACTGTTAAGGCTTTCCTGATAGTTTCCATGTATGTGGGACCTTTGCACCATACAGTTTATGGTTGGACTGGATGATCCTAAAGGTCTTTTCCAACCAAAGTTATTCTATGATTCTATGATATGCTCGCTTTCTTGTGTGTTGTTCTGCTCCCATAAAAGACGATATGAAATTCTTCATGGCAGCAAGGCTGAGTCCACAACTAATGATGGTCAAGTAAATTCCTCATCAATGAATCTTGGTGGGGTATTAAATCTGAAATACAGACCTGAAGATACAAAGACAACATGTCACATTAAAGTCCTCAGTGGCCAGAGAAAACAAAGACACCACGTTCATGATGAAGTCCTTGGTGATAAGGACAGTCTAGCAGATTTTTGTTGTTTTACAGAAATTTTCTGTAAGTATTTGACTGTACTTCAGCACCTCCTTATAGAGCAGTTTTGTCCAAGCAGAATGCAGTTACCTCACCACACATCTCCAATCTAGACAGCAGAAAACCTGCATTTGGGGACATCCTGATGACTTCCGCTGAAACATTAATCTTGTACGCATTTTCATGCGGTGGGAAAACAACCAAGGGGCCTAGGATAGGCAATGTAAAACCAGTTGTTAACCAAAATAAATGTAGATAGGTTTACCCTTATTCATTTATTTCCTTGTCTGAAAGGAGAAAACAGCCTTTGCAGGGAAGTTACCTGGTTTTAAAGAAATCATTATAAGCTTACCGTTACCGTTTGGTTCTAGGATCCTTTGAAAAGCAGTTCATACCAAAAAACCCACTGCATATATCAAAGCAAGACTTCATACTCTCAGACTTGACCAGTCCTGTTATCCTGGGATGAAAGCAGAGCAGCTGAGCAGGGTTTGACAAGACTGAAGACTCAAGAAAAAACAACCTGACAAGGGATCCCAGTCTCCCTGTAACTGATAAAAAGATGAAAAGAGATAAAAAATAATACAGCTGGAGGGAGAGCATAGGAGATTTTCCGCCAGGTCTTACTCTTTCCTTGTTCCACAAAAAAGACTGTGAGTATCTGAATGCATGCAGGAAAACTACTGATACTATTTCTTTTCTTGACAGCTCCACCACCTTCCCAGCATCGGGTTGCAAGTTAAGAGTGGCTTCAGGCAGAGTTGTGGAAAAGGCATTGAAATCAGGTACCTTTTGAGGAAAGAAGTGTCTCCTGCCAGCTCCAATGACAACAGGTTCATTAGTGAAAGTGCCACAGGTGTATTAAGTCTCACATTTTCAGTCTTGACTCAGGCAAGCCTATGGAGACAATTCTTGTATTCAAAACCCCCTGTGAGGAGTTATCAGAGGCACATCTGTCCTCCAAAGGAAGACAGCTGTCTGCCCAAAACCACCACCTTCACCCAAGTGACTTGATGAAGCCTCCAGTACTGCTGACAAATACCTATTAGCATGAGTCAAATGACTGAATGAAAAAAAAAACCACCACATTATTTTTGAACGTTTAGGATCCTTTTCATATTACACAATGTTTTACTGAATCTGGATATAGCAAATCTGTAAATAATTACCTGCCTCCAGAACTAGGAAGTGAAATCATACCTGTTAATTTTAAATATCATTTGTGACAGTTCTAGCATGGTTATAAACTGGTCCCAGTCAAGTTAGCTGCCTGATAAGCTCTATTTCTCATCAGATGTTAAAGAAAATGTATATCAGAATACATGACTTGGAAGACAAATTTAGCACCTAACAGAACTTTCCAATGATTGCTGCTATTCTGTGAAACATATATAATACTTTTATGTACCTACCCTCGGAGGAATCAGTATATGATAGAAAATTGAGCCTTGACTGGATTATGTTGAGACATTTTTTAAAATATCTGTTGAGCATAGCACTGTCGGGAGAAGCCTCAGAAATTTTTGCCTGGACAACATCTGTTTGAAGCGATGATCTGGCTCCCTCAATAACCAAGCTGATCACAAGTAGAAAGAGACATTGGCACTCTGGAGTCTCAAGACTCTGCTATAACACAAAACGGAATGATTTTACAAACCCTCCCCAGATTTTACCATGGAACCATATAGCACTCCAAACTTACATAAGGAATATATCTTACCCAGATTAATAGTCCTAATGGAATTTCGTCTTGTCTAGTACATCTATTTTTCCTGCATGGGAGGACAAACAGGGAGGAGTGTATTACCTCAGTTTCAGCAACATCATTCTGCATTTCACTAGTACTTGAACCTCAGCTTTCCTGAAGACCAAACAAGCTGTGACAGGTGCTAGGAGTTTGTCAATGATCACATACCTTTCTTGTTCTCCACATGCCAGTCATGGAGACAACATAATAGTCATTAACCAAATTTACATGACATTCTCCACATCACACCCTCCCAGGTGGGCATCAGACAGCAGCTGGGGCTTTTTCTAGTTGTTGGCTCCACAGATCAGTGGTTCCACAAGACGTATTTTCTCAGCTTATTGAGAAGAAATGTTAAGCCTGGAAGATCACTGTGTTTGTACTGTAATAGTGGTGCTGTTATTATGTTTCACAGTGCACTGTATATTGCCCTACCAAGAACACGCCTCAGTCCCTTGCACAGCCACAGAGCACCCGGGTGGGCTTCATCACTTAGAGGGTTTGGAAAGCACTAGAACATGCCATGGGCTGCTTGGAGTGGGGTGTTGCTGATTTGTGAAGGTCATAGCCCTGAGTACACTAAATCTTTTGAAATTATCCTGTTAAACTGTAATCCGAGAGGCCTAGGAGTTTATGCAAGTTCTGCTGGTAATACATGCTGTATGGCAAGTTGGTTAAGAAGAACAAATAATGCCCCTAGCTAAAAACAGAAAAATAAATCTAGATGAAGTTTAGATAAACTGATGTCAGAGAAGCAGCCCACATATTAGTGGTCTTGAATTTGGGATTGATTCTTCAGACTGGTTTTTCCTCCCCCTGCAGTGAAGTCTTTTTGTTAACATATGTATGCAAACTAATTGACCTAATGAAGCTGTTTTCTTTGTAGAATTTTGCTACAAGAGAGGGAGGCCACTTTTTCTAGGTTATTGGATGGAGAGTGTCAATAGCAACATAA
The DNA here is from genome assembly GCA_013400335.1 of Eurystomus gularis. Taxonomy (NCBI): domain Eukaryota; kingdom Metazoa; phylum Chordata; class Aves; order Coraciiformes; family Coraciidae; genus Eurystomus; species Eurystomus gularis. The sequence goes on along the minus strand of VZZY01011642.1, from coordinate 196,168 downwards.
TTTATATCTGCTTCACCTACTAGAATCAATTTCAGATTGGCCATAAAACATTCATTAATATCGCAACATTAATTCACTTCCAGGTTTGGAAGTAGAGCAGAAAAATTAGGGAGATCCCAGATCCTGCACACCTTGCATGGGAAGTGAGGGTTCCCACTGAAAGCACGTACCACTATAGCTGGCAGTGTAGCAGTATTCTCTGGTTTCCTGTCACCTGCCATTCCGTCATTCCTGTTTGCATGAATGATTTGCAGATTTGTGGACTTGTAACCTTCTGACTTCAGTGCGGCTCGTAGAGCAGACAGGCTCTACAGCCTGGACAGCTTGCAGGACCCAGTCTGGCGTCAGCAGCTCACTCCCACACTGGTCTTTACATCTTCCTAACAGCTTGTTCAGGTGCAGTCCACGTGTGTGGACGGGCTCCCACAGTACCTAGGGAAAAAAAAGGCCCTTTGCAACAGGTCAGATATTTTTCCTTAACACATCGAGTAATAAAACGCCCCATACCTTCTGACAGGGTGGCTGTGGTGACAGAGCATGGCCTGGTTACCCAAGAAGAAAAACACGGGGGAATTGCTCTATTTCCATTTCCCCACCTGCAGCAGGGAGCTGCAATGGTTGGAGGAGCTCACCAGGGGGCTGTCCTGCTCTGAGGAGCACAGAAACGGCTGCAAAAATCGCAGCCACAGCGACTGCTCCTCTGTGGAGCTAACAGCAGAAAAAGTGCATTGTGACATGGCCTAGAAAAGTCTTTCTAGCGACTAGCCAAAGAAATGTAGCCAAATACGTATTCAGACACTTCTTGAGTATGATGCTGCCGCTACTTCCACTCAAATTCCTACAAGGGTTTTCCGTAATTCACTGAGCAGCTTTGCAGGAGAACCAAAGTTTCCCCGGTCATTTTAGTTACATGAAAAATCTGCCTGCGGAGAGATTTACCCTATCGCTTCCCCTGTGGCAGTGGTCCATTAATCTTTCCAATGCCATGGCAAGATTATGTGAGTAATTCTGCAGCTTCTTAATTTTCACTGCGGAGCTCTTGCAAAATTTAAGAGGCTGCATAGCATAACCTGGGGACAAAGGCCTCCAGTGATGTTGGCAGAGCATCGGTTTTACTCTAAGCATTTATATAAACCATTTCAACCCTTAAACATTCCCAGCCAGCACTACAGGCAACAGCCACAATAACAAAAGGGTTCCATGAGAGGCACAGCTGGATTTAAAATTCCTTCTTGTATTGTGCACGGAGCAAAGTCACCTCAAGCCAAATGAAACAGAAGCACATTTTAAATGGAAGAACATTAATACCGAAGGTATGCTTCCTTGGGAACAGGTTAAGGATTTCTACCAATACCCAAAAAGCAAAGAAAGACCTGAAAGGATTGATCTGGAAGGATTTCTCCAGGGACATACCATCTTCTATAGGACAAACCCAACCAGCACGTGGCAAATTTAGAGATAACTGCGGAGCAGCATGTGTCTAGGTAGGAGGACATTTGTACGCTGTTTTTGAACTCAGGTTCTCCAACATTTCCACTTTTTCTTCTTTTCTGACTGCAGCACCTTGGCCCTGAATGTTTGTCTTCTTTAATATCAGTTTCTCTACTCTGAAAAGCAGCCGTGCTGTTGGTAAATATTTCTATGTAAGACAAAATACAGCAAGGGTAACATATTGTCCCCATATTTCACAAAGGCAGCCTAGATGTGAGTGCTGTACCATGGCTATTTTTGGTCAGTGCTCAGACTTAGAGCTACAGACCTCTGTTCCACGGCTCACTGATGAGGAACAGGATTTGTAACGACTCCGCACCTCATTTCACAGGCCATGGTTTCAGACTGGTTGAATGAGAGATTTTCAAGGAGTGAGGCTAAAACTGTCCCTTCCTTTTAGGCTTCACATTTTTGAAGTCACAGTTGTAACTGGAACAAAGCTTTTCAGTTTCTTGAAGAGCCTTGATTAGTATGTTGTGACAGAAATCTGCAGCTGGGAGTGAAAAACTTGCCTGTTGTTGAGAAGAAAAAAATGCTGCAACTTCAAGGGTAAGAGCCTGGTGAGTTTCTGACTGTGGAAAGCTGTTCTTGGGAGCAAGCAGACAGCCTATCCTGCCCTGCCCAGCAAAACCGAGGAGCAAGCACTTGCAAAGCAGCAGAAATGCCCAATGCACTCCCTGAGCCTTCCCACAGTCCTTCATCCTATGCCAGGTCCCCAACTTTCTCCCCATCGAATTGTCCTTTCATGGCCCACCACGCCACACCACTTCCTAGGAACCAAGATCATCTCCAGACCACATGACAGAGACCCAGAGCATCCCTTCAGAGCCTGACGAAAGTGAAAGCCCACCTGCATTGTGCCACCTGTGTGTGAGACAGAAAAAGTTGCCCTTGCCTCACGTATTCAAGATTGAATGTCTCTGAACAGTCTACTCCTGCAGATGCTTTCTAAATAAAAGCATTTGTGGTGGTGCTACCTCTGCTAAGGTGGAGTTGGGCACTTTTCATTGTGGGTTCTTTTCTCACCTTTAGCTGGAGGAAAACAATGAGAAAATCTTCCTCGTTTTTTTTTTTTGTTGGAGAAGACAGATTATAAATGCTACTGCATACTTGTAGGAAAGGCAGAAAAACAGTTTTTCTCAAGAGATTGCTTGATCATGTGACAGTCCTGGCAGGGATGTGGAAGACAGGGAAGCATCCAGCCACCACTGATGGCCTCTTCAGACCTCTGGAGACCTGCAAACAAACCTGCTGCCTCCCTGGGCAGATAGCTTGGCTCCTGGACTCCTGAGAGGCAACTTAATAGCCTAAGAGGCAACATGGGGCCAAACCAAATGTGTTGCTGCTCTTTCTGTGGCTCTGATCAATCCACTTAAGCTCCAAGATAAAGGCAGGAGACTGCCCTTCCTGGAGGGATGAAGGTGAAAGGCTGCCAGGACCAAGTAGATGGTGTTGATAAAATGCTCTGTGCAGGCAAAAGCTCACTAGGATGCATTGAAAATACGTCCTTTATTTGGAAAACATTTGCAAAAGAATGTCACAGTGCTGGGAGTGCAGGAGTCTGCCTCAGAGCAGCTGCTAGAGGTGGTTTCATTGTCCATCAGCTCGCCCACCAGAGATGAAGCTGGAAGCAGACCCCTGGAGCAGTATGTTTCTGGGGATGCCTTGGGCAGGTGGATGGTGCTCGCTCACAGCCGGGTTGTCCCCCTTTCTCCCAGCCCAGAGGAATGACGGGGCTTATAGCTTCAAGGATGCTCTTTGAGTGCAAGCTGGAAAAATCTGTCTCTGCCTTATGCAGCAGGATTTAAGGAAATAAACTGAATAATGAGCTTTGATTATGAACACTGATAAATTAGTTCAGAAAATGGATTGTCCAATCGTGGTATTAAGGTGAAGAAAGCTCTGTTATATGTAAGCAGAGAGCGTTGTAGAGCAGGTAAATAAGGAAAGAGCTATATGCTGAAATCAGTGTGAGTTTCCATCCTAACCAACATTCCTTTATGTTCCCAAGCAGAGGTACGTACCTACAAACAGGCTAAGAAAGTATTTGCAATAACCAACTCAAATCTTCAGGTAGCTAGCACAGGGCGTGTTGAAATTATAAAACTTATCCAGAAAAAGCATTCAGAATGCTGATGCAAAATGTTCAGGAAGGCTATTCGAAAACCTCCAGGAATTGAATCTGTTAGGCTTCAAAAATAACACCAGTCACAAACAAATTTACACCACTGCCTCAGAAGAAACAAACTACATGTTCTGACACATATCAGCTTGAAGGAATAATGCTGCAAAAATGTATATATATGGCTTGTATATATATTAAGCCATATGAATGGCTTGATACTCTGTTCCTCTGTGGTTAGGCCTGTACCTCAAACTCTACCACAAGAACATTATTTCTTAGTTTTTGATGTAAGTTCCAACGGAGGCCAAGAACAAATTGTCACGAAAGATAAAGTTTTCAGCAGAGCCTGAACCTGTGTTGACAGCTGTCTCTCTGGAAAAGCTGATTACGAGCATAGCTGTTCCCCTGCCACTCTGCTGCTTTCCTGTTCAGAAGCAGCTGCTAATACATCAGTACTACTGGTGGAAATGCTACACACACAGAAAACCACTTTTATTGGAATTATTTGCAGCATATACTGTTACTGTAAAGTTCGAGATCCCTTAGTGGGGTTACTTTGCTCACTCTCCTTCAGGCAACGCAAATTCTTCCTTAGTATAATGCTTCGTGTTCACTTCAGGACTACTCCATGATGAGGCTGTACCTGCACAGACAGACGGACAGGGAGCAGCACTGGTCCAGGGCAAGAGCAGAGTCCTCTCGGTCAGTGTGCCTGCTGACCTGATGATGAATCCCAAACTGGCTGTTTGATCTGTGTTCACTTCTCATAACTCTATTACTGCAAGCCAACCAAGCTTATGAGGCCACGCAGCGTGACCTCCCAAGCAGCGTGGCTACACACAAGTCACAGCTTTTGATGTGCTCCTTCGGCTGGCGCAAATTTTGGATTTAAATGAAGAGGTTTTTACAAAGAATATGATTTATATTAAAATGATTTATATTAAAATGGCAGTGAATAGGGTTTGTGCAGCTCTGAAGGCAGTTTTGGATCTTTGTTCTGTAACGTCAGATATAGCCTGTAATGTTAAGAGTAAACAAATTAAGGTGTTAAGGTCTGATTTAAGATCCATCAGACATCAGTAAAATGCCATGTTACACAGTTTACTGGAAGCAGGGACAATCTTAAGAGATACTAAAGCAATGGTGAACAACAGACCTAACCTGAAAAATGCGAACATCAGAGGGTTAGCTGAACTGTGGAAATCACCAAGAGAACTGAAGACCTATTTGCTACCACCCAAGATACTAAGAGAAGATGTAACACAGACAACCAGTAACGGTTACTTGAATGCTAGTCCAAAGCCTTAGCCTCGTGTATGGGAAGATCTTTGTAGGATGATGCTGAGTCAAGATTCTCCCCTGTGAGACAATCCTCATAGAGGTGATCTTCATATTTTTGCCAGCCGGCCAGGTGTAGCAGCTCCTGCTTGGGAATTCTTCATTCACCGACTCTAGCTTCTGTGTGTATACACAAGAAGCAGAGGCAGTGAAGGACGCGGTTCTTTGTTACTCATGTTTGAATACGGCTTTTTGGGACACAAGTGGCAATTTTTCCCTTTATACTAGGCTGCCATTTTCCCTCACAGGCCCTCGTTCTGTGCTCCCGGGCACAGTATCTGAAACTGAAGGTTACACGAAGCTTTTTGAAAGTCCCCAGTTAAAAAACAAACAACAGGAAAAATCTGCCAGTGCTGTTACAGCAAGAATTGATTGCTAACAGAGGAGACGGAAATCTGAAGGAAAGAAAGAAATCAGTTTCTTCTGGCTTGCTGGAGTTTAGTGTTCCTTACCAGCTAGCAGACCCATGGTTTTTCTCTCTGTCTTTCACAGTGACCTCAGCTTTGACAACTCCTTGTGCATGTGTAAATACTACTATGGCAACAGTTCACCACTTCACTTCGAACAGAAATACTTCACGTACTGCCTGAAATCCTGGTCTTTTACAGGTGTGACGTTTCCTAATATTGGGGTAAGGGCAAAATATACAAAATCGTACACACAGCAGCTGAAATGTGTGAGAAACAGATGTTGTTATTTGTTCATTTCATTGTTTCCTTTGCACAGTGAGAGCTGCATGGTCTGTGAAATGAATCCTCTTCCTGTTAAAGGACATGGGACTCTTCCCTTCAATGCTGAGTGAGAGCGGATGGGGCCCTGAAGTTGAAACAGTGAATCTGCTTTGAGAAGATGCTACAAGGCTTTCGTTTGAATGAACATACACATATTGAAAAGGCTGCTCTGTTCTCGTGCAGCAACAAAATTATGCAGAACGTGGACCATGTAAAAAATACTATCTTTTATTAATGACTCTGCTGGTGCCAATGTAGCTTATTTCTGTAGCAAGCAATTAATTTAACTTGGATTTTCTTGTTTCAGGACCAGAGCCTCTGTTGTTCCCAAATGCGCACTTGATAGGGATTGTTTGGCTCATGGGAAACACAGACTACTGGGAACGCAGAAATCCACATTTTGTCTCTTTCAACCACAGGTGCCGGCTTTTACACGTGGCACCAGGAGACAGAAACTACAATGACTATGATTTTTCTTCTGGTGCTGTTTTTCCATTAACTCGTTACAAATATATGGCTCATGATTCCAGTCCTATGACTGGACATTTTATTTCCTGTCTAATTTAATTAGTGTATTTATTCTTTCTAACTCTTTCTGGCACCTGAGCAGAAATGTGGTGATACTGAGCATACCTAAGCAGAATCATCTGCCACTGCCAGGCAGGACTGCAACATCCTAAGTCCCAGCAGAGAAAAGAGAACTCCTAACTGTACTCCTCCACTCAAGAGATCTTGGGTGTAATAGCAGTTGTGTCCTGGCTTAGAAAAAGCTGAGACAATTAGAGGAATTTTCTTCTTCTTGACTATTTTTTATCTGCATTCTCTTCTTGCGAGGTTTGCTTTTTGAATAGTGGGTGTAAATTCATCTCCCTTGTTCAAGCGTGTTCCTGCTGAAAGGGCCCCACCCATCTTTTAATTCCGCACCAAAAATTCTGCACCCACATGTGCTAGAGATCTGCAGTGCTGAGCCTGTTGAGCATAACGCCAGCAGACACCATCTTACCCTCAAAACCAGAACATATGTGGGGTGGAAAACAGCTAGGGGAGGAGCTTCAGAAGGACATGAGGGGTAAGGGACATGATTAGAAGGATGCTCCCTTATTCCTGATTTGTCACTCTCATAGGAACCTCTTACAGCAACAGTGCTAATATCGCCATTTAAAACATGCAAGAAAATGGTAGGTAAGAACTATACTGACAGCATCATCAGACGCCAACCAGAAGGTTAAATGAGCTCTGCACAAGGAACGAGCATACTGTGCCTCAGAGAACATGAGGTTTAGAGAGGGCTGTCATGCCCAAAGCCACCACGCACAGCTCTGTAGAGTGGGTATTCTGCATCAGTGCATGTCGGTGATTTTGACAGTCAGGCTACTGCTGATTAGTGTCAGGTTTTCATGGCCTGACAGGCAAGCAAACCCCAGGCGCACAAGCACTGCTCTCCAGACTCTGAGGAACATCACTTATTTAGCACTGGCATCCTGAACTCCTTCTAACGTTATCAGCCTACATCTGTCATTGCTCTGTGTAAGCAGAGGGGACCAAGCCAGCAAGTGTTTTGCCATTCAACGTCGCATACTGTGGGGTTTATTTGCACCTCCTCATTTTACCCTTATTTAGGTTCCCAGACATGCACGTTTTTGCTTACTCCCTTTATGAAACAGATAAAGCTTGGCAGTAACCGGCCACAGGCAGCCAAGTCTCCAGAAGCCTGTCTCTTACACATGGTTATGATTCAAAGATGTCAGGCTTCTTTTCCTCTGAAGTGGCTTCCTATATCAACTAACTGCTTGGGACCCCACAGCTAGTCCATGTGTCACCTGTGCTGATAAACAGGAGATCTTTGGACATCTCTGAAGATCGCTGCGGTATAAAGGCCAGAAACAACTAATTAGATCTATTATACAAAATAAAAAAGGCCCTTTGTTCACTGAATCTGGTTTTGCAGAAGATTTACCAACAGGCTGTGTTTTGTATTACTTGTGAACCAAAAGTGCTGTAGTTACTACACATTACTGCATTCCTCCTTGCTAAAAGCCAGGGCCAAATTATAGGCTAGCTTGGAGTTCCCAAACTTTGGCTAACAGAAGAAAAAAAAATGAGTGGGAATAGAGTATCTTCAATGCTCAGAAAAAGGAACTAGAATTGTATCACAGCATCCTTTTCACTGCTGGGAAGCTTCCACCGCTGTGTTTATATACATTTTCAATTATGGCGCTGGCTATCTCTATCCAGGTAAAATTCTGAAGGGAGACTGATGGGATTTGATAGAAAAGAAATTAACCTAGAATTACAGGGTATAATGCTCATAATCCGTCTTTTGGCGTGGAGCTGAGCTGGTAAGTTAAGGGTAAGCCTTTGACCAGATGTCTACTGTTCTTCCTCTAGATCCTTACTGTAAGCCTCCAGCTTAGATAGAGCAAAGTATCAAGATGCTGCTGTACAGGAGCCATCACTATTTCATTAGCGTAGCGCATAAAACACAGCTCACATGGCTCTGAAGTCTCCAAAGGAAGAATGGGAGTTCATAAGGACAAAGAGACAGATGTAATTTGGAAAATAAAGGGAAAACATACACTGAGAAAGAAATGGATACTATTTTGTCAGGACACCGAGCAGGGTGGATGAAGCAAATAGAAAACCAGGATAAATTTTGCTTCTGAAAGAATAAGCAAAGAGATGGGTTTTTTTATTTTGCAATTTGTTACATCTTTATTTAATTCCAAAGGCTCCGTTACTGATTCTGTCTTTGGACTTGGTAAGCTGGCTGAAAAGATAAGAATTTTAGATTTGTACTACAGGAATAAACTCCCATCACATGAAATGTCTTACTTACAAGGGAATTTTTCTTCTCTCATTTCCCAAGGCATCTTTGAGATGGTTATCAATAAATAACAGACAGTACTGGCTAAAGAGACTGTTACCTACTTTTCCTTCCTTCAGTCAGTGAAAAGTCTGCACAAACTACATACGACAGTGCCAGCAGAAGAAAATACCACTTGTTTAACTGAGACAGATGCAAACTGCTAAATATAAATTTTACAGAACTGTTGGTTTCTAAGTTCATAGGACTCATTTCCACTGCTTCTCAGTGGCTCTTTCTCATCCCCCATGTCATTGTCTTTCATCTGTCCAAAATAGCTGGGAGAACCTTTGCATTCATAGTGCCTGTCCAGTGACTTCAGGTGGATCAACATATGAAGAGCATAGGCAAGAACCAGCAGCAGAATCAGTGACATAACCAATCCCATAAGGATTGCTGGAGAGAAAAAGGATGCACAGTCTTTGGCATAGGCAAAATGTCCTTCTTGAATGTTAAAACCTTGAATCTACGAAGAGAACAAAAGGGCTTATATTATGTAAAGTATTTGCTGTCCAGGTTACAGACAAATTCATGAATTTGCTCCTGATACCAGTAAGAATTTTTCATTTAATATTTGCTTATTGCAAAATTTTATCTATCAGTGCTAGCTGGAGTTAATGCTCAGAGTTTATCCAGGTCAGTCTCCTAGAAACCGCCAGTTATTCTAATCATCTCCTTCACTCTGTTGCCCAAAGGATCTGCAGCTGTGTTTTAAACAAAATGTTCTAGGATCACCCTTGATAGCTCAGCCATATTTAATTGTAAGTGTGGTACCTTTCAAGTTAATGGTGCATTTCCAGTATCCATCATCATCTCCAGAGACTCTGTTTCAGATTGCATAAACTTCCATATGACAAACAAGGAAATATTCTCAGTTGGTTACCCTAACCTACCATAAATTAGATTTTTCTCACCAGATCTGAGTGTGCAGTACATGGCAGCAAATAACTAAACTATGTGAAGTTGCATTTAACTATGGCCCGTACCATGTTTTACTTGTGGCTTCAGCTCTAACATGAAGTTTAACCCCACTGGCATTCAGTGCTTCACATGGACTAATGTCCATGGGCATTAATCACATGGTGAGAAAAGGGGGATCCACTTTCCCCTCAGTTGCCTTTTTCACCTATTCAGTCCCTATGAGTTAGGTATCTAAAAGCCAGACATCCTAGTCCAGTCATCTCAGGCTTCCTTATTGTCAAATGCAGAAAAATAGACACTTTCAGAAGATTATTAATCTCATCCTAAAGTAAGGACTTAAGATGAGTCAGAGGAATTATCCACTGGCTTTAGAGGCAGACTGGGGTGACTATAATTAGGGCACCAGGTTAAAATTACTAGGCATCAAAAGTTAAGGGGGATGAATCCCATACTTGGTCCCTGATGCTGTTATTGATGCCAGATTTGAGAGCCCAGCTCAGACAGAACACCAAGAGTTAAATTCAGTCCCCACACTAAAGGGAAACCCAGGCAAGAAACTACAGAAAATCTATACAACGCTTCACTTCCTTCGACAGGAAGGTAGGTGTAACAATTTAAGTTGTCATTTCTATTCAATTTCTATTTCAAGTTCCATGGAGATCCTGTAAACTGTACATGGAAGGCCATTACCCTTTCTTGGCAGCAACGTGCAAAATTTCCCATCAGTCTACCTCTGGAATCCATTTGGCTTAATTCCACGACATTACCTGGAAATCAGTAAAAGTGACTTCCCAAAGCTTTGAAAGATCATTCGCAGAGCTGGGTACGAGGAGTGCATCGTATCTCTGCAAGCTGCTCACATGTTCACAGTGGTAGGAGTAACTTGCTGGTGCATATATTCTGGTTGCATTAAACGTCGCTTGTATGGAGTGGTTGTAAAGAAGCTGCAGTCTGTGTAAACTGAACCAGTTCGGAACAGACAGCTGGTAATAGCTGGTTGTTAATAAGAACCTGGAAATATTGTATGAGAAGGAAGATGAGAGTAAGAAAACAAGTCTCACCAAGAGTTGTTAACTATTAATTTCACACGTTGAACAACCTTAGAAGACACACTGATATTACCAGAGTTTCACCAATTTACACCAGTGTGAGCTCCAGCTCCTTCTACTGAGTCTGGAATGTGATTTGGGTTTCTTCATTGTTGCAGCTGAAGGATTTTGCTGCTTTCCCATACGGTGAGAGGAAATATGAGGGACTTTTCCTAAATGACTGAGAAAAATCTGTACGGAACAATGGTATTGTAAATCCATCCAAGATACGGAAAACTATCAAGAAATGTTGTTTTCTTTGATTGCCAAGAAGCAAACATAAAGCAGGTAACAGTCTGATGCCTGAACAGTTTGTACTATCAGTTCTTAAGGCAATATTCCCAGAAAAAAGTGTAGCTAATTAGCAAGGTTTAGCAAAAATCTCAGACATGAGAAGATTCTATTCCAAAGAGATGACCCAAACTTTTATTTTGAACTGAAATGTCAACATACGAGAAAAAAATGCCTTAATAAAGCAAGGAAGACCTTGTTTGTAAAATGACAGGCTGATTAAATGCAGGTGTCTTGCTTATACAGTCAAGAGTTCTACTATGTTATTTTTCCTCACATAGATACTCCCAAAACAGATTGCACAAGCAACTGCATAACAATGGATATTAACATGTCATACTTTATCATCTATATATTTTCTTTAAACATTTAATATTTTCTTTATCACATAAACTTACCTAATAACAAGTCCCTTCAGATTACCAATGTCACCAAACTTCAGAGAAAGCCTAGGTCAGAAAGCAAGTAGTGTCAGGCTAGATAAAAACTTCAGACATCTTAAGAAAAAAAAGCAGCACAAAAGATTAAGCACAGTTACACAAGGAGCCTTTTGCCCACTATACCTTTGAGGTCAGTAGAAGAAAAAATAAATGGAAGGATTAAAAATTCCCACAGTGAAATCCAGCAGTTCAGTTGTTAATTTGAACAAAGCTTAGCCTAGACTATCCAGAAGGAGCAGAACTGCTCAACTTTCAAACAAACTTCAGTCCCACTGCTTCCAATGTCAGTTGACAATTGGGTTAGGTTTGATCTGTGCTCTCCTTCTCAAGCCATGGTATCTTAGTCACAAATCACTTCTGTGTGTTACTACAAAGTGTAAACGGCTACATTATTCACACCTTTTTAGACAGTAGAGCATAACAAATGCAGATGACATCTGAGTTCAAATTTCACACTTGTGCATCATTAGAACCATTTAAATACACAGAATGTGAGGTAGCTCTACAAAGCTTTACTGCTTCTACAAAACTTTTCTCCTGGAGGAGCACAGGGCATCTGAAGTTTACTAAAGTGAAAGGCCCTAGCAGGTTAATTGGAAACTAACACACACTCTACCATCCTTCTTCTATCTCTGGAATTAATGCATTGTAACACTGCATGACTGAGTGGTATGTATTTTTTTGGCTTAACAATAATATTTTGCCTCTTAAAACCTGCATAATAGATTCTTGGTGTTGACGTAATGAAAAAACAAAACCACCTAGCCCTATGATTGCATAGGAGATCTAGACGACTTCTTGTACCTTCACTAACGCTGTTCCAATAAGCCAGGACACTGAATCTAGGCTATCCCTTGCTTTATTACAAAGGGCAATCACAGAGAGTTGAGGCCGAGGCACAGGCAAATATGGCATTCAACTCAGTGGTCTGATCCAGAAGTTGGTGCATTAAAAAACCCCATAAACTGGATTATTACATTCATCTAGTACGTGCATATGTGTTTGGTGTCAAATATTTTTTTCTGCTCCAGCTACCGTGCACTGATTCCTATCAGTATAAACCAGCTTGACAGCTGGCCTAAAGCCACAACATAGAATTTTCCTAAACAAAGAAGGCTGGAGAAGGAAGAAGTTTAAGGGAGTTTTACAGGACATAAGGAAAAACTTTTTTACTTTAAGGGTGGCAGAGCCCTGGAGCAGGCTGCCCAGAGAGGTTCTGGAGTCTCTTTCTCTGGAGACTTTCAAAACCTGCCTGAATGACATCCTGGGTAACCTGTTCTGGGTGACCCTGCTTTAGGAGGGGAGTTGGACTAGATGATCTCTTGGTCCCTTCCAACTCCTAACATTCTGTGATTCTGTGTGACTTTGCTGGAGTGAGTAAACCAGGCAGTGCATCACATGAGCACTCAGCCATCAGATAGCATTATTTAGGTCAGTCCCTAAACCCAAGATTACAGAGCAAGATTCAAGACAGTTTCCCCCTTTCTTCTCTGCTACAGGCAAATGCCAGCTGACTGAAAATCTAACCCAAGACTTGTGTTTGGCAATTACACCAAGACATACTCTGACTCGTGAGCCCAGATTATCCATTTTCCAATCCGTAGAGCATGATTTCTACATATAGGGACCTTGACCAGTCCTTAGATGCTGTCAGCGGCAATGAGTGAATAGATACTTGAAGCATATAGTTTCTAATGACTTGATACTTGGAACCTAGTAGAGATGCCACAGCATCAATCAGAATTGCATCATTCATACAATTCACCAACTGTCCTGACAAATCCCTCCTAGCAAAAGCCCAGAATAAGCCAGGCTTTTCTTGGTTAGGATTGTGGACTACAGTCAAAGGGCAAGAGTCAAGCCAACTAGTATGTTTCAGTGTATCCCAAACAAGCTAAGTATAGAACATGCAAAAAAGCTATTGTGCTGGTTCAGCCCTCATCATTTTATGCTGCCATCAGCTGCCTGATCACACAGGCCAACGCTGAACTCAGCAACATCCCCTCACAAGTCTGCTTTCAGACAGTCCTGCCATAGGTTCCTGTGGGCCCAGCTCCTCCACTGCCCACTGTGGTGCCAGCATCACCTGCTGGACACAACAGACAGAGATGGCTCCATCAGTGGCCCTTCACATGGAAGGCCACCACCAAGAGAGCTCAGCAAGATGCAACCAGCCCCAACAGGAGCCACACCCAACAGGAAGCCTTTCCATCTGATCAGCTCCTGGTTAAAATAGCCCCGGCCTCACCCACCACCCCAACCATGACCACCTGGGTGAGGGCAGAGCCACAGAGACACAGGTGGGCCAGGTTCTGCCTCTGGAACATGAAGCCAACAGAAACAACTAAACATTCTGCTAGGTTGTGACTCATTCAGAGGTCAAGGCCAACTTGGGGCCCGCAACTCAGGCCCAAACACTTCAAAAGCTCAACCATTGGGAAGGGGCCGGATTTTCCTCTCTCCCTCCACTGAGGAGAAACAGCTCAGTAGCCACAGTATAACTCCTGACCCCAGCAAAGACATGCCAGCCTCAGCCTAAAACTAAGCATCAAGGTCCTGCCTGCCTTTAGCAGTTGTGCCCCTAGTTCAAGGCTACACAGAAAACTGTGGAAGAAACAGAAAGATCAGAAGACATGGCAGATAAGATGTCTTTGGACTCACAGATTTTGAGATCAAACCTCAGATAGGGTGAAAAACTGATAAAAAGGCATGCCAAGGGTATGCTGTAGAGTAGTTCTGCTTCCTGAGTCTTCCTGCAGCTTTTTTAATGAATAATGTGTTCTGTAAATTCTCAAACATCTTCCAATATCATGCAGAATACACAGCCCTGTGGTGAGTTGACTCCAGCCAGCAGCTAAGCCCCATGCAGCTTCTCACCCACTCTGCCCCTCCACCTCACAGCAGGACAGCAGAGAAAACAGTAAGAGCAGAAGAGAGAACCCATGGGTCAAGACAGAGTCTAGTAAGTGAAGGAAAGAGGAGAAAAAAAAGACTAAAATTTTGCAAGGGCAATCACTGACCATCTCTCACGAACAGATCAAAGCCCGGCAAATCCCTGAGCAACAGCCACCCTGGAAGAGACAGACCCTACTCACTTCTTCATCTACCCCAGTTTTTATTGCTGAGCATGACATTGTATGCCAGGGAATATAACTTTGGCCAACTTGGGTCAGCTGTCCAGGCCCTGTCCTCTTCCAGACTCTCACCAACCTACTCACTGCAGGGGCAGAGTGACAAACAGCGAAAGCCTGGACACTGTGCAACCACTGCTCAGTGAGAGCCAAAACACCAGTATGTTATCTACACCGTTTTAGCCACAAATCCAAAACACAAGAGAATTATCCCCCTTCCAGCCAGAGCCAGCGCAAGTCCTAATTTCTTTAACTCTGTGCTTACAGAATGGAGCATCCACTAGTGTAACCAGACTACAGGTGTACCTGTGACAGACAAGTAGATAAGAGCAGCCTGATTCAGTCTAACAGCCTCCAAGCAGCAGCTCCAGTAGGAGTCCTCGGGCCACCACTGCACTGTCTTTCTGATTTTTCAAGCCTTAGGAACAAATACAAAACTATACTTTGTGTTTTGAAATGCTTATTTTTGCATGAGTATACTTTTTAATAAGGTTACAATCATTACTAATAAGACTACTTCTGAATTGCAGACCAGAAGAGAAGGAATGTTTCTTATTACTTTTTATTTTAAAAATAATATTATTCCATTCTCTACCTCTGTCTGTCCAAACGTAGTGCAGGATTAGTTCACATGCTGATGACATAAAATTCAGACTGCCTTGTTGAATGCTCTGAGATCATAGACAGAAAACCTGGCTTCTTCTTCAATTATACTTTTAGTTTTGTTGTAACCTCACTAAAATTTCTGAGCACCTTGGGTTAGCCTTCACAGATGCACAATCAGGAAGAGGTTAACACCTACTTTCTATGGAAATGTCTTTAGAGGTACAGGTGAAATGTTGTATAGGAGCTAAATAAAACTGCTGGTTTTGCTCATGTTATGTTTATTGTTGCGTGTCATTGCAGATTTAAACACCATTTATAGGGTTGACTCAGTGCTCACCTTCGGCACATGCCCAGTTAGGTGTCCACCTCCTAATTTTTAATTTGTGCCAACCTGAGTGGAATCAATGGCCTGGTATGAGACACGGCCAGCACACTATATGGAGGAAGAGAAGTGGTCAGGGACATAACAAAGGAAATTAAAAAAACATGGGACTGGAGGAATTTGGATCCAGTTAGGTTAATATATAACTCTCATTCAGGTTTAGCAGGAGCAAAGCTGCTAAATGCCATTCATGCTGAAGATATTAATGAGAGATTGGGATGCAGAGTTCAGGTTTTTGGGGACTCTTCGGGTCACATGCAAACCTGTAGTGAACGCACTCTTTGGCTTCAGCAGCTCACAGATTACATCCCAGAACTTGGGGCTACCTAACTCTGTTTCTAAATACACATCTGCATCTCATACCAATGGCTTACATTATTGCTGGCACATATCCTATGAAGGGACAAGAGTCATGCAGAGCCAGTCCCCCAGCCCCTATATTCAGCATAGAATCCATCAGTCAATCTCCCAAGCAGCTACATAAAACAGCTGGAGACTAGAGAGATCAACAGCTTTAGCCTCATGGGCATTACGAGCCAAACTGGCTGGCCACAAGGATTGCAAGAGATGAAGAAAGCTATGTACATCTGTGTACCCCATGAAAGACTGGTCTGAAAGCATATAATCCCTGCTGCCTGCAACGTCAGGACATTATAGGAAGGAGCTTGTCCCTGGGGCTCTACACAACAAAATAGAAGGTCTGATTCCTTCAGTATATATCTGTTAAGATATATACTTGTTGTTCGGTACCAGTTCCATTAGTAGAGTAGAATGCCACCTTACATTGCATTGTCTTCACTGCAGTTTGAATCTCCAACGTCCACTGTTGCATGGACACCAAATGTCTTCTCCGTCAAATCCAGCTGTGTGTGGTTTTCAAACTTAATCATGATCCTCTTGGCCCAGAAGAGAATGCAGGGAATGCCGTTAACTGTGACATTGAGAGGGCTGTGGTGGCTGTGGGTGAACGGCCTCCAGGATCCTCTTTCCCACTGTCCTTTCCTGCTCAAGTTGTAGCTGACAACCTGATTGAACCACATAAAAGATGTATATGAGAAGATGTGTATTGCAAGAGTTACCCTCCACCCTACCAGAATAAATAAGGCCAGCACCTGGTGAGCACCTGCGAAGCCAGTCCTCAGCTGCAGCAGTACTGAACTAAGGAAGCAGAGAAATCTCTGCCCATGAGAGTGGCACCATATAGACCTCTAGCTCCAGCACAACTGGCCAGAGAGACAATGTAAGTTATTATTGTACTAGGGTAGTATCACTGGGTCAAACCACATTCTTAGCATGCTCCCATATCACCCCAGCACACTGGAGAGCTGCCCAATATAAAAAGTTGAAGCAAAGCTAGAATCACAAGATGCTCACCCCAGCAAAAGACTCTCTACAACTCCTGTAAGAAAAACCTCAACACAGTAAAAAGGACTCAGCTCAGGCCAAGGACACCCTACCACACTGAAAGTACGCTAGGCAACTGTCCAGGTGAAAGAAATGTCCAAGACTATGTACACCTGCAGATAGCTTGGCTCCTGTTGTCTTCAAGAATAGGAAAATGCTTCCAGTGGAACAGGATGGCTCAGGTATGGCTCCCTGCCTTTACAAGATCAGTTGCTCACGAGATTAAAACCTGGGGACTACAGCTTCCATGTCATCCGTACATATTAGAAAAACACTACCCCTTCCAAGCCATATTTCATAGCAAAATGAGGACAATTTGGCCTCCAGGCAATATAATTTGAGACAGTGAGTTTGGGTTCAGAAAGGACTTCAAAATTCAACTGTCATTTCCATATTTCAAACTGAAATTTCCGGACACCAGCTGTTTTCCATCTACACATATCTAAACAGGATTCTGCATGGCTGTCTTGCATGTCATACAATTAAGCATTCAAATCATGTACAAATAAAGGAGGTGTTCTGAGTCCCAGTCATACACAGCATCTTACTAGTCTCCAGAAGGGATGTGGTTAAGCCCCAAAGCTTTGTCTTGGCTTAAAGAGATTTTTTTTTGCTGTTCAGATTAGTGAATCACGTCTCTCAGCTCAGACCCTGAAAGACCCCTTTTGATACTTGACCTTACATATGGCACAAGACTGCTTTAGGATTAAAATTAGTAAATACCCACAGCAACAAGCTGGAAGCAAGGTAAGATCATGGTCAGAAAATGTGATGCAACAGCCAGCAAGATACGTTGACTACAACTGTCATTTGTATAAATGATAAGGCTGTCTTCTCAGAAGTACAGGTGAGAAAGATTTAATCAACAGATTATTTACATTTTTTGTAAGGAAACCTTTTATGCTCTAGCTTTTTTACAGTCCGGACTCAGGAAAAACTTCCACTAAGTTTTAACAATCTGCAGTTTTGCTTCAGTTATTGTTTAGTACCAAGTGACAGAAGCAAAATACCGGCCACAGCAGTCAAATGGCATTGTACAGAATATGGATGATAGGATTTGGTGCTTTCAGTGAGATCCCGTGCCTAAATCCACTACTAGACCACACCAGCAACAGCAACTGAAGTCTCACCTCATTTCTCACAAAAGCAGAAGATATCCTGTACAGAAGGCAGTGAATCAGTACCACATTACAATGATTTACACAGTTTTGTTGTCTATTTCTTGTAAGCAATGTATTATTTAATTCAATAATGCAAATCAGAAGATCTCAATGTGCTATGAAAAAACTCTACAGTTCCAGTCCTTCAAACATTACCTGTGTAATTGCTACTTGATTTACATTAAATTTTGGCTTCACACCACCGTCATAACGTCGACCTGCAGAAGAAAGTGTGTTATTAGCCTACAAAGAAAACATCCAATCATTTATAAAAGCATAATCTTGCACATTCTTACACAAACCAGTAATTATCCCTGCATTAAACCTGTATTTCAGCATACCTGATTTTGTTTCAGAAAATATTTGGCTTGGTGCAAATATTGCCTTCAAAATATGCATTTTCTAGTTTACCTTACTTGTACAACAAGGTTCCTCTTCTCTTCATTTAATATCTTGACACCCTTATTGGGAAGAACTCCAGTGCCCCAAAATGGCAGGACTCAGCCTATACATGTTTTTATTCATCCCAAATACACTTAACAAAATCTTCTTTCTTCATGCAGCAAACTCTGTTGTCAAAGGGTGCACTCTGAATTGAATGGCAAAAGTGTGTTAACTATGGGTGGAAATTTCTCTCCCTGCACTGGCCAGAGATGGGAAGCTGTGACAAAGACCCTGTTGACACTAAAGGTTTCCAGTAGAGTGAAGTTTCATAGATGACAGATCATTTCATGGACACTCTGATAGCTTCATCCTTCTCTGTATTTATTTGGTTGGAAAAAAAAAAAAAAAAAAAAAAAAAAAAAACTTTCTTCTACATTCTCTCTGTATCTCACAGTCAGTCAGTACATGATTATTTTAACCAGGCCGGTCCTTTAAAGGGTATTTGTTACGGAGGGATATCCTTTAACAAAACATTTGATGGAAGAGTCACTAATGCCAATAGAAGCAACATCTGGAAATGAAGATCTTTTACAGCCACACCAACAGAGCCAGTATCAGGCATTTAGTCCAATGAAAAAAAAAAAAAAAAGCCTTACCATTTCTTTGCAGAGAATCTTGATCTGTAAACACATGTACACTAGAAGAAAGAAGAAAAATATTTACTGTACTGCATGTGGATTTAAAATCTGCTGCAAGTTTACCGAGGAGAGCTCCTGTTCCTGCTTCATTCAATAAAACACTCAAAATGTAACTCAGATCTTTGGCTGGCTAATGTCACAGGAATATGACAAATTAATTCCAGACCCCAGGATATCCAGTACCCAGGATAAAAATACCTCATTTTCAGAGATCCCTCAGGTGGATGAGCCCCTCCAGGCATTCCCATATCCTTACCATATTGACTAAAGGCTTCATTACCCCTCTAGTCCCCTTCCACAGGGCGTCAGTTTTGGACTAGAAACTGAACCGGTTCCAGTCCACAAGCAGAACACAAGGATAGCACTGCACCACCTGCAGCCCCCAGTAAGGATCAGAAGTAACATGTTTAATTCCTCCAGGATAGAGCAAATGCACTGGGCTAATATGCCTTAAGGCCAGATGTATGCCATCTGAAGACGGCTCCTGAATGGTGCCAAGCAATCCCAAATCTCATGGAAGTCAGCTGCAAGGCAGGGCACAAGTGAAGCACATCTCAGGTGACAACTACCAAGCTTATGACATTTTCAGCCTTTGATTTTCATCTTTGATTTAATTTAGGGTTAAGTCTTTAGCTGGTGTAAGTATGATCTGCTTTTCTGAGGTAGAGGATCAAGCCCAGTAGATTCACATACATCAGCAAAAGACCTACAAGATCAAAGTCCAAGAAACCAGGCTCTCCCTTAGGACCAGACTCCACTCCTTGAGTCACACGAACACCTTCCTGCCCCCTCCACACCACAGCACCCACCCTGGGACCTGCAGCCCCCTACAGTGGATTGATCTACTGATCCAATGACACGTTGTCCACTTCTCAAATCTACTATACTGCCTTTCCAACCCACCACAGAAGTAAAATACTTCAAAAGAGATAGACTAAGACCAGCGTATAAGGACTAGCAATAAAGGCAGTTTTCAGTATTTATGTGCAAATTGTACCACAAGGCATCTGAATTGCCAAGTCAAGCCTTGGCCTCGACGGGGAGTCCTTCAACAGCTGGGTGAACCCACTCACCAACGGATTCCCTAGGTCGGAGGATCTGTGTTACCCAATAGCTTGTACTGCAGGAGTGATCCCAACCTAATTTCCATCACAGCATCCTTTGCGGCAGAGAAATATGAGTCCAAACAACATAATGCCACCAAAGGAGAAACATGGGATGGCTTAGAGCCTGCCCTGCTTGCTGCCATGCCCTTGCGGCTCTGGCAGTCAGGGAATTTGGTCACATTGAACCTGCCTTGCCTAAACCCATGGCAATGCTACCAGCTTCAGCAAAGCCCAGATTTCACATGCAACGTTTTTTTTACACCTGAGGTTCAGGAGGGCAGCAGGCTCCTTCTGCTGAGCAGTGTCTCTCCAGCGAGACTGTTCTTTCACAGGCATGCTCTCTGCTGCCACAGATAGATCTCTTGTGTCCCCTTGCCATCTTCTCAAACCCAGAAGACAAAACAGACAAAAGTGAAGTGCAGTCTGCATTACTGATTGTCACTTTGCCACCAAACATCAAGTCTGATGAGCGGCTTTGCTCCAGACCATCTGGCTGGCTGCTTGGTCCCTTCAACAACCAGGGCAATAAGGCCAAAGACAGTCTCCACAGAAAACTAAAACAGCACAAAAAGAGAGCATCACAGCAGTGACAGTGACTGGAAAAGATACTCCATTCAAAAAAGCTCAACACAGACAGCACTGTTTAAAATCAAACTGGCAGTATTCTTTGCATACAGCGAGGCCAGCCTTCTCCTCAGTTGTAGCTGTCAAATCCCAGTGACTTCAAGGAGGCTGTGCACTTTCAGAGTGGGTCCCACTCTCTCCTGCTGCACTTTGGGTTCCAGTGTTAGTGCTGGTCTGAGGTCTCCAAGC
>VZZY01011642.1:162204-175112 GCA_013400335.1 Eurystomus gularis | reverse complement strand
GTGCTGGTCTGAGGTCTCCAAGCCACTCAAAGGTCTTGAGCCAACAGCAAGCAGTCTTCAGAGGTGGGTGGAAATAATGCTCATTCTGACAGACAGGTAACAGAACACATGGCTAAAACGGGCCAGACCTTGTCTTCTTGTTCAGGCAAAACTCCCTCTTAGGTTGTTTATTGATTAGGAACATGGGTTTTGTCATTTGATGCAGTCTTATTTTTCTTTTCTAGTCCTCCTGCATAACAGATTGTGCCTTCAGGCTGGAAAAGGCTAGTTTGGGGCATTNATATATATCATTAAAAGCTCACAGCCAATTACTCCAGTTTGGAAATCGCCCTGCTGTAGTGTGCAGACTAAAACACTGGGAAGAGAGGAGATTGACGTAAAATTGTGTAAATCATTTCAGGCCCTTGTTTGAAAGGTTTTAATGCTGTTCTGGGAAGAGGAAGGGTTACTTTTGTTTTCATGATTGTCAGATAAAAATAAGGAAACCATTACGTAGTTTCCCATCTGGGATAAGGTTAATACCATGGTCATGCCAAGGAAATCACCATGAGGAATGCTAACTGATAGGCAACATCAAGCCTTGAGGATACTATACAAAAAACATATAAGGCATAACTCATTGCGAACACCCCTGTGGGGTTATATCTTGAGCAGAACGGTTATAACTGGCCCCCCCACAGCCCACGGGTGCAGGTTGGGAGCCCATGACAATGCAGTTCAACTCCTCTCCATCACATGTAAAACCATAGCAAGACGCAGCCGTGCTGCTCCAGAAGAAACACCAGGTTTCTGCTTTCAGCATGAAGATACTCAAATATAGATGAATGTGCACAGCTAATGAAATATTCATGGTTTTATGAGGAACGTAGAGGAGAGAGTGACCCGGGAACCACTGCTAAGCACCACAGTATGACAAATATCATCAGCCACATGGCAGGCACACCTGGAAGGCATGTGGAGGCACGAAAGTGAAGTAGCTCCACCTAGGTACTCCTGCTCATTGCTCTGTTAATTAGCAAAGCTGGCTGCCTCCTTTCCTCCTTAACAATGCATGCAGCCTCGTTAGGGAAGGGCGAGGGAAATCTGTCACATCAAGGCTTGCAGTCTTTGCTTTGTGTTACTGTAGCCAGATCACTATGGCACAGACAGCGGCATAAGGGAAGGATCGCCTCCCTGTTTCTGAGCAAGCACCACATGGTGTTGATGTTACCGGGTCTGTCAGCTGCCTTGAACACTCATAACCCTGATAACCCTGAGCTGTCACGGACCTGTGTGATCTGTGACAGAAACGGGTGGCCTTCAATAGCCATCCTGCTGTCAAATCAGCAGCCTTTCCAATCAAAAGGCAAGCTGGGGAATTTACATGCAACCTCTGGCAGCAAGGCCCTTTTGACCTCCACTGGAGCATGTTTCACAGAACAAAAACATTGAAAGAAAAACCTGGAAAATAACAACACATTAAAAATACATATCCTCTTTTGCATATAAAAATGTTATTTACATGTACAAGAGACAGGAAGCTAGCTAGCCCTGGAGCCTTCTCAGTTGCCTGCAAAACTATCAGCAAGCAGTGGCTAGACCTGAAAGTCAGCAAATCACTTTTAGCACACTTAATTAGAGACTAGACTTTTAAATTCATCATTTTTTTCAGCTGCTCTATCCTAAAACTTCAAATTCAGTTGCACACATGGTATATGTTCTAACTACTAATATTTTCATTAACAATTTGTAAGTAAATAGCCCAGACACATCCAGACATGTATGTTGTATGTTGAATTTACCATTCCAAGTATGTCAGGAACCCAGATGAAATTGGATTAGCCCTAATACAAAGCACTGGGATGACTAATCACTATGTAAAACCCAATTAAATAAGATTATAAGTATAAAGAAGTGTAAATTCCTCCTTATCAGATGACATTATCCATCTACATAAGACAACCAAGTCTGGCGTGTTTGTCTGAAAAAGTTCATACAGGCTCTGGCCCTTGAAGACTTTCACATGAGCACTCTCTTGTCCACCAAAACAAGCTGCCTGAATAAGCCTGGCACTCAACAGCGATCAAGGCCATAGCCAGTTTTCACACCACCAAGTTAAAGGAAGCCATGTTCACACTGTCTTTTACCTGTCATATTGCTGCTCTGACAAGCTGCATCAGATAGTAAAATATACTCTGCTGCAGTACTTCGATTACTTCAGAACTATGACTCTAATACTGCTCAGCTGCAGACTACCACACTGCTTGCTAAACTAGTTTCAATTAATTTATGAAGCATTTGATTGGAAAATAACACGTGAACCTCCAAACTCGTCAAAAGCAAAGTTATGATGAAAGGTGATGAATGCTTGCTGAGCGCCTGGTAGCAATGAACTGGTTGTAGTCCTCAGGGCAATGCTCATAAGTAACTTCAATGAAGTTGTTAAAATTATATGTGTTATCCTGGGAGCCCAGATTCAGGGCAAAAGCTAGTTCCTCCTAAGAAACATCCTAACAAAAAGTGTAATTAAATGTTAAAGGTATCTATTTAAGTTCTACCATTAAGAAATTGCTACAAAGCCCATGACTGTTAGAGTTTTTAACTTTTTAAGTATTCTGTGTCATATTTTCGTAGCCTCACATGTGACTTGACACAAGGAGACAGATGCACATAATTATTTTACAATTCACCGAGTACTGCAGTTTGACCTGCACTTTAATGGATGTCTAGTAAGAATTGGATCAGAACACGCTATTCAAGCTTTCATTTTTAATATAAAAAAAGAAACTGATCATATAGAACTGCTACCAGATCAACGCTGTGCAGGCACGATCCCACCTCCACTGAATGTAAGGGCAAAATCCCCATTCAGTTCACTGGCATCAGGATCACAACTTCATTTCTTAGTCTTAACTGTAATAAAGTTCATGTAATGCTCCACTGCTTGCTCTCTCTCAGATTTTGATCTGATTGCAAAAAAAGTGCAATTATACTAAGACACTAACAAATCTGAAAACTGGCAGAGGAGAACAGCAAGTAAGCTATTTAAATGAAAACATATTGTAGTATTTATTGGAAACTGACTACCAGATCTCTTAATACAAGCTTAAGCAAATCACCACATGTCCTTGCCTTAAATGCACAGATTTTAGTGCCAGCTGTGACCTTCATCAGCGTATTGATCTGTGTGTTATTAGTGACTTTGGGCCATGATTCAAGTAATACAGTTTAGGCCGATTTAATTTTTATAATGCTTGGCTCTAGAAAGCCCTCTCTTTCCCCTGATGCAATTTGGGATACCTACTTGTATTTCATTAGAGAATGAAATGGCACTATAAACAATGATAAATCCAAATCTCTAGTAATTTTGTAAATGTAATACTTCTTTGCAATACTGAATTCATGCTTCAAATATTCATTCGACACAAGTAGGATATTTTAGCACCCATGTTTCTTGGAGAAGTTTTCACACCCTTGCCATTACTCTATTTATAACTTTGTTTTTAAACAGACTAGGGAAAGTCAATGTGAGAGTCATTAAAATATAATGAAATACAAGACAGATGCCCAGAAAACACTGATTTTAAACCCATTTCTAGTATTGTTCATTAAATTGTTTTAAAGTTACATTTTTAATGCATTGTACGCTTCAAAAGTATTCATTTCTCTATTAACTGCAGGTGTCTTCTAACCTGAATGGAGAATTAAAACGATGTCCTGACATTCTAAACTGCAACCAAATCTGCTTCCATATAGCACAAATGACCAAATCACATTTAAAGCATGCACTCGACTCCACCAATGGAGCTTGTGGATACACGCTCAATTACTGACCTGTCATTCTCTGTTGCAATCATTTGCTCCAGAGACACTGAGAATCCCACGTACAAAAGGAGCAGCAGGAACCTAGCGGCAGCGTTTCTTTCCATTGAGAAGAAAGCGAGTCCCTCCACACCCAGCACATCTGCTGCTCTGGTCCAGCAGACAGCCAGGCACCCGCGCTCTGCCTGGCAGCGTGACGGGCAGTGGATCCAGCCAATCGGGGTGGGATTCTCCACTCCATCACCGCACCAGAAGAAGTCTCCGTGTGCTCAGATTTATTCTGACAGCGGACACCTACCACTGCCACGTTACGGCTTTCTTGTGAATTAGAGATTGCATGTTCTGGGGAAATTGTAACAGGATGTGAGCTGCTTGCTGAGGGAAAGAAATAAAATCAGATGGCTCTAAAATCACTTCTTATCTGTACTCAACCCTAACATTAAAGAAAGATGAAGGTACTGTTTCCAAACAGTTCTGAAATCTCTCCTTTCAGATGATAACCAAGAATTACATGTATTTTGAAGTCTTATAATACCTTCAGAGTAATAGTATTATCCCCATTTTACAGATATGAAAGCAGACATAGCAAGCTTATAAGTCAAACATTTGGAAATGGTTTCCTCTCTTCAGCACTAATTCCGTTTGCGTGTGCCCAGCCTTGTTCCTCAGTTGTTCTTATAATTAGATAATAATAATACTTAGATAAGTCTAAGCCAGACCAGAGTTCTGCCCACAGTGCCTCTGCCTCTAGACTGTCAGACCGAGACACCCAGGTGCACACACATCACTGTGAAAATGCCAGGCTGGTACTGGGATGGGTCATTCTCAAAAGATAAATGGACCACAGGCACCAGTACCTCTTCTTCAGACCCTCTGTCCTAATCAGCCTTCTCAAAATATACATCAGTTGTGCTCATGATAGCAAAGAAGAGGGCAGGCCACATGAGCTGTCTCATCAAACCCTGTGTGGTTCTCCACACGTTACTCACTAACTACAGCTTGCATCCAAAGTGTCTACACCAGACCAGGAAAGCTGACATCAGGATACTTACTGGTGGACCAGGCATAACAGTGCTTTGCAGCATGCTCATGTGCAGCCTGGCCACCTTCAAGAACACAGCCATGGATCTGTGACCAGCATGGAGCGAACTCTGGAACCCAGGCAGAAACGAGTACTTGGTACCTGCCTTCCATGTGGGCAGCTCGAAAGGAAGCTCAGACCAGTGCTTGGCTGACGTTTCATCACACTGCACCCGTCTCCACTTAAATATCAGACAGGACACAGTCACAACCTGCTCCTGCTGACAGCTGTGTGTATTCATGTATGTACATACTTATCTGTGTACACACATATCGCCCGACATACACACTGTCCTCTTTCTTGGCAGCCACCTGCTGATGTGATCACACAGTGAGCTCTGCTTCACTGATAAAGAGCTCTTGTCTCCTGAATTCCAGATATAAGATGAAGATAGGGGCTTTAGCTTCGTAACTATTAAAAAGGATTTACCATTTTAATTCATTTCTCCTTCAGTGATACAGAAAGTATTCACTAATCTTAAAAAATCTCCCAACAGCTTGTCCTCAGTAGCACTGATTCTATCCAATTTAAGGAGGAAATCAGATACTTAAGTGAGAATCCCAGCTTGAAAAATGGTGTAAGGGAATGCAGTGATAAACAAGTAGCAGCTGAAAATTATCTCTAAATTTTCTGTGAAGCACCAGGAATATATGATGCTACACTTAGAATAACTACGCCAGTACAGAGGCATTGCTCAGCTGAGAAATGTAAGCAGCCATGGGAAGAGGCAGAGATGTCACACACTACTTAAAAAACTGGGAGGCCACTAACGTCACTGGCCTGTTAAACACTTCAATACTCCTGACCCATAGTGACTCCTAAATAAATGGGGCAAAAAAGGCACAGAGAGGCTTTCCGACAGTGCTTTGAGATTTCATTCCTGTGCTGCTGTTTTCTAAGTGTCCTTCATCAGCTAGGGAGAAAAAGGTAAGAAATAAAAAGGCTGAAATACAAACCAGCATGGCACAAATGAACAAATAACATGTCCTTTGAGGGCAGATGAAGGGATATAAAGCAGTGTACACATCATGTGGCAAGCCACAGGTAAAGTCAGCACTGACTGAAGCCAAGATAATGTCCTGTAGTCCATTCTGTGACCACAAAATGTATCTTTAACTGTACTTCCAGCCTGTGCGTTTCATAATGGTGCTATCAATTTCTAGAGGGAGCCTGCCTTCTTAGGACACGGCTTCGCATGGTCAAAGAGGGGAAAAGTATCTGTCAGAAGCAAAGGGGGTTTTGCAGACAACCAAGAAAACATGTAACTTCAAACTGCTACCACAGGTTAAACCAGTATAAATCAATGAAAACACACTAAATTCCTCACTATACACTAATATTATAGGTCCTGGTAGTAATTCACTCATCAGCAGTCACCATCTGAAATAATGGTAGAAGAAAAAGCATGAGGAAAAGTTTTTCCCTATTTCTTGACACTTGCTAATAATAACAACAAAATATTAAACATTTGATACAGTTCTTAAAAATGTTACTTTTTAAATGAGATTCAAGCATCAACAGACTCAGGTGGTACCAAAAAAGAAATGAGATCTTCCAAAAGCAAAGAATTCATTCTAAGTAGCATTTACTTTGTTCTGGTGAAGAATGATGACCAAACCACTATCTCCACATTACTGAGTTTAAAAAAAACACAACATTTGAATGGAGCCCTTACATGCAGCAGTCCTGACAAGGGCATGATTACATTAGCTCCTGTGATTCAGTTGACAAACCACTGTTGTACATTTGCCAGTTTTATGTTAAAATCAACCAAACAAAGCTTGCTCAGCCACATGCCTCAGTGGAAAAACGGTGAACAGAGGATCATCACACGCTGTTTTATAGAACACAGGAGGTCACATTCAACTCCACAAAGGCATCTGATGAACCTCCTGGAGGTATTTATAAGACATGGAGATGAGGTGCTTAGGGACATGGTTTAGTGCTGGGCTTAGCAGTGTTAGATTAACAGTTGGACTCGATCTTATAGGTCATTTCCAACCAAAAGGATTCTGTGATTCTATGACAAAATCAAGGGGAAGTTAACAGTTTTGTTTACATCCTATAGGGTGGGCTATGATGAGCTAAAAGTGGCCAATATTCCAAATAAGAGGATTAAACAGCAGTTCATCATCTTCTTTTCCCCTTCTAGCAATAAATTTTTGCTTGTGATTGTTCTTCATGCTCATGTTCTTCAAACTCATCATCTGATGATAAAGCAGCTACCATTTGTTGTTTTTTACTTAGTATCATGGCAGTTCAGACATTTCCACCTCCAGGGAAGAGGCACAGCAGGACACCTTACTGTACTTTCATCACTGCTCTGTTTTTGGATCTACCTCACAGAAAAGGTAGTTAAGAAAGCAGCTGGCAAATATATTCAGTGTAAGGGTTCACAGTTTTGCGAGGTTTGTAAAGCAAACAGAGACTGATAGGTTAGCCAGTCAATAATGCTGGCATCCCACACATCCCTGAATGTGTCACCACAATCCAGCAAAACCCCCTGTCAAACAGGATGATTACATAAATGTTGATGGAGACCCTGAGATGACAGCTGTTCTGCCTGATGCTGCAATGATTATACACACACTGAGTTTACACGCAACAAATGAGACTGCTGACATGATTTCAAACATGGATAATTTGTCTCTTTGGCTAGCATCTCCTCAGGCCGACAATAGCACAATCTATTTTCAACACAGCTTACAGTTACCTTCAGATGACATAACAGCTCACTGTGAACTGAGCAGCTTTATAAAATAACACGCCTCAACCAAAGTACGAGGTATCAGCCACCATACACGGTACTGGCAATTAATACATTTTTACTTTTTGAGACATTCATTGTTCCTCTGATTCAGAGACATTCACAATGCACCGACAATGCAACAGAAGCATGGACAGAAAATCGGCAAAAACCAGCTCGTCTCAGTTCCACAAAATCCCCTCTCTGGGCAAGTAATTTGCCTGCAGGTGTTTCAGCCTTCGTCTCCACCATGCAGGCTGGGATGACGCAAAAATTACTCCTGTTGATATATGGTATAGAATTTTAGGCTTTTTCTGAACAAACCACTGGTAGATGTTGAGTGTAATAACCACGCAAGAATTGGATGAATATATATGTATATCAAAGTGATAGGACAACGGGGTACAGAGACATCCCACACAACAACAGTGTCAAGAACAGAGAGACTTGTAATTGAGGCAAGTCGATTGTTATCAAGGATGAACTGAACTAGTTCAGAGGTACCCCTCCCCATGCCAGCTTGGCAGGAGAACATAGGAACCAGGTATCCTTAACTGAACTGCTTTCATTATAACACTAAAGATCACACCCACAGGTCAAGAAGGCCCTTGCCCAGGTGAAGACCCCTCCCCTGAGCATGCATAGAATAGAATGAAGTAATGAAAATTGTAATTGTATGTAGATTTGTAACCAATTAGTGTAGGTAGGAGTGGCTTGGCATAAAATTTTGTGTATAAACATGGCATAAATGATTCTGCTAGGTGTGCCTGAGCTGTGGAATTACCACCGAGCACCCAGGCCTGAACAGACAATACCTCTCCTAAGTGTGAGTGACCTGGTCTATGTGGACAATGAGTAAAAGATCCCGGCTTTCGGACAACACTGTTACAACTCCAGTTCTCTACTGCATCCCTTCTCTTCCTTGCACCCTTCCTAACAACCCCAAAAGATGCCACCCTACCCTGAGGCGTCTCCCTGCAGACTCCATGCCCGTCACTGTTTTGTAAAGCACCTGCCCTTCAAGTGAGCGAAAGCCACAGGCTCTGAGGTACCAGGTGAGGTAGTCAAAGCCTTAACTCTCCCTCTGCTTTTTCTTTAACCTCCTTTTTGTTGTTCTTCCCACCGGGAAAGCCACCTCAGGAACATCTGAGGCGTTTTCTGTGCTGCCAGGCGGGGCAGGGCCCCAGGCCGGGCCAAGCGCGACCGACATGGCAGCGGCGTGAGGGACAACAGGAGATGTAGTTTCCCGCCAGCTCCTCGCCCGCCCCACCAGAGACCAGCCCCCAGGGCAGGGACCCGGGGCCTGGGGCCAGGGGCCAGAGACCTGGACTGGGGTCGGGGGTCAGTGGGGACGCCAGGAATGAGCAGCGGAGAGCGAGAGACCGGCTGTGGAGCAGTCGGTCCCTGCTGCCCTCAGGTTATGGCTCTCGTTGTCCATCTCTGCATCATGTCAGAAATCAGATTTCAGATCAGATTACAGAAGACTTTTTAGATAAATTGTAGGATTTTGGGTGGATTTATCTGCTCGGCCAACTGAAACGTTTAATTTTAGAAGCGATTATGTAACAGTGTTGGTTTTCTCCAAAGAAAACAACCCGTTTCCACCCAGCTGGCAGCAGTCCTCCTGGGTGGCTGGCTCCAGCAGAGTTACTAATTTGGGATATTTCACTGCAAAAACACCTAGACAGGGAGAGGAAGGACCCTTGCGAGCAGGGGCTTGTGGCCACCTTTGTAAGCACGCATCTTGAATCCTGGGTTCAGTTTTGGACTCCTCACCACAACAAGGACATTGAGGTGCTGGAGTGGGTCCAGAGAAGGGCAACACAGCTGGTCTAGACCCGTCTAGAGAATGAGTCTTGTGAGGAGCAGCTGAGGGACCTATGGCTGTTCAGCCTGGAGAAAAGGAGGCTCAGGGGAGACCTTCTTGCTCTCTACAACTGCCTGAAAGGAGGCTGCAGCCAGGTCTCTTCTCCCAAGGAACATATGACAGGGCAACAGAAAATGGCCTCAAGTTGTGCCAGGGAAGGTTTAAGTTGGGTATTTGGAAAAATTTCTTCACTGAAAGGGTTGCCAAGCCCTGGCCCAGGCTGCCCAGGGCAGTGGTGGAGTCCTCATCCCTGGAGGGTTTTCAAAGACATGTAGATGTGGTGCTGAAGGACATGGTTTAGTGGTGGACTTGGTACTGTTAGGTTTACAGTTGGACATGATGATCATTAAGGTCTTTTCCAACCCCACTGATTCTGTGATTCTACAATGCTGCAGAGACTAGTGGGTCATCTGCATCTGGGAGCATCAGGGGCATGGCTGCATCTGTGCCTGGCACATTGAGTACCAGGATCCCAGCAGGGACTGACTGTAGGGCTGCCTGATGTGAAGAAACCGCTGCTCAGAATCTGGTTTGCTCCTCTGTCCATCGGACCCGCGGAAGCGAAGCAGCCCAACTCTGCCATCCAGCGTGTCAGTGTCCAGCTGACCTGGAATGGCAGGAAAATAACGGCCCTTGCTCCCAACAGTGGCTGCCTGAACTTCATTGAGGTGAAGCACCTGCATCCCAAACCAATCAAGTTAACTACCACAGGGTAACCGTGGACACAACAAAACGGCACTCACCCTATGCTCTGGGGGGTGTAGAACGACTGTGATCTGCTGGTCAGTAAACACGGACTGTGAAATCAAGCTCAATCTTTCCAACTTGAGATTGTTCCAATGGACTCGGGGTGCAGCTACTCCACCGTACATATGCAGGTAAATTCACCAAAGTGAGTCCTAGTCACTAGCCTTACTAGACTTTATTCTTATTTCTATGAAACCACGCAGTTGTTTTCAACAGTCTGGTGACCGCTAAATTCTAGGAAAATGACAAAAGTTCTGGTTGCTGGTTTTGGTTGGAAGGGTCACCCTGTTGGTGAGGTTTGTGGAGTTAAAGGTTGTCAAAGTAGCCAAAGTTTCTCTGTTGGCCTTGTACAAGGGCATGGAGAGACGAAGATCTTAAGTTCCTTTTGTGCAAGCTATAGAGTCCTAACAAAAATTTTCATTTTATAATAGTATAATTTTGTATAATATACGCAAATACATCCTCTGCTTCTTGTTAAATACTAGGTGAGATGTCCAAGTGAACACTTTTGTAGTGGATGACACTAACTAAGCCTGAGCACTTCTCTTTGGATTTGGATCAAACAAAAAGTTTTGCAGAACATAGTGAAATGAAGAAAACTTGTCATAACAGAAACGTTCCAAAGACCTACTAAAGTTTAAAAAGAAATAGCAAAACCTACAACAGCATCATCTCAAGCCATGTCTTTCTGTCTTAGTGAATATTTGTGTGCCAAATGCCATTTCAGTATATTCATTTTATTTATTCATCAATTTCCTTCCTAGTCAGAAGTATGCCTAATACTCTTAAAATCGTAAAGCAAAGCTGTAGCACTTTTACAAGATCAACTTCCCTATTCTTAAAATTACCAAATAGTGATTGCATTCTCCACACTGGAATTGCATCTCCTAAAGAGCTGCTTTTATAATAGTAATGTTTGCTCCTGAAACTGTTGATGGGTTTCCTCGGGTTTGTTTGTTGGGGTTTTTTACAGGTTTTTCCTTTATTTATTTATTGGGCTTTTTATTTATTCTACTGAATGTAAAAACAGCCCCCCGTAAGCACGCAAAGTATGTATTTTCTATTTAAGCTGTAAACACAGGCTGTGTTAGTAAATATACATTTAAATCTATTTAGACTACATAGAAGGAATAAATTTCATACATTGAGGGTGGTGAGACCTTGGCCCAGGTTTCCCAGAGAAGTCACAGATTCCCCCTCCCTGGAAACATTCCAGGTGAGGTTGAATGGGGCTCTGAGCAACCTGCTCTTGTTGCAGACGTCCCTAGACTAGATTAATTTTAAAAGGTTCTTTCCAAACCAAACCATTCTGTGATTTTATGATCCAAGTACTGCTCCTCCATGGTAATTCCCAAAGGGAAGTGACTTCATGACTTTTTTTCAGAGACTGGACTGCCTGAATGAGGCAGCTGTGCCTGCTCAGTTGGCACCTGCAGATTGCTAGAGTTTGGCAGTATGGACTAACAGCAGCTTTCAGATAAAATGCTCGTTTCTGTTACAGGATTTTACTCTGGTGTTGATCCATGGCAAGACTTAGGGCCAATGTCTTCACTGAAGTCAAAAGCTGGAAGTAAGAAATCCTGGCCCAGCTACCATCAGAGCTCCTTGGTGTCTTTCTCACTCACCTTAAATACACCAAATGTATTATTCCTGCTTTTGCTCATGTTATGAGCAGCCTGACAGGCGCCTGATGAGGATGCAGAGGAACTGAGGGGCTTGGCGAGCTCCAAGAATGCTGTGGTAGAAGGATGGGGCCTCGCAGGCAGCTGCCAAGGCAGCAGGAGCAATCCCACCATGCCCTCCTCACTTTTAGGACTCCTCCGTGCCTGTCCTGAGTACCAGAGTCACCCCCCGTTTCTCTATAAAGTAGGGAAAACACTGCATGCATAAAATCATAGAATGGTTTGGGTTGGAAGGGAACTAGTTCCAACCCCCCTGCGATGGCAGGGATACCTCCCACGAGAACAGGTCTCTCAAGGCCCCATCCAGCCTGGCCTTGAACTCCTCCAGGGATGATGGAACATCCACAACCCCTCCGGGCAATCTGTGCCAGGGTCTCATCACCCTCAGAGTGAAGCATTTCCTCCTGATTTCCAATCTAAATCTCCCCTCTAGCAGTTTGGACCCATTACTCCTCGTCCTATCGCTACAGGCCTTTGTGAAAAGTCCCTCCTCAGCTTTCCTGTAGGCTCCCTTCAGACACTGGAAGGCCGCAATAAGGTCTCCCCGGAGCTTTCTCTTCTCTGGGCTGAACAAGCCCAACCCTCTCCGCCTGTCCTCACTGCAGAGGGGTTCCAGCCCTCTGGTCATCTTCGCAGCCCTGCTCTGGCCCCGCTCCAACGGGTCTCCGTCCCTCTTGCCCTGGGGGCTCCAGACCTGGGCGCGGTACTCCGAGGCTGCGGGAAGGGCCGCGCCGGGGCCGCCTTGAAGCCAGCCCGACCCTCGCACCCCCTCGTCCCCCCAGAGCAGCTCAAGCTCCTTCGGCTACCTCACCCCGGGGCCGACACGCTGCCCCCGGCGCCCGCCCCTTTCCTGGTCGCTAACAAGCAGAGAAACCGGATTGAACAGGTTCACACCGGCCCCCACCCGCGGCCAGGACCGACGCGCCGCCCCCCGCCGAAGGACCCGAACTCGCGGCGCGGCGGGGCCGGCCAGGGTCGCCCTAC
>VZZY01011642.1:107975-153390 GCA_013400335.1 Eurystomus gularis | reverse complement strand
TAGTGGTATTCTAGACAAATTTCAGGGAAACACTGATACTGACAATGACTCTGCTCTGCTACTTCATTGCTTATGCTGTTAAGCAGTTAGTTAACAACTGTAGCAGGGCAGGGGAACTGTCAGTTTTCTTACCCATTTCACAGTCCCCATTAGCACCACCGTGTCGCAGCAACTGTGGGAACAGGGTCAAGGCAGTGAGGAGGAGTTTGGAGGGGTGTTATCTGCACGAAGGAAGCAAGACAGAGGCAGCTTCCGAAATTGGGAACAGCTTGAGAGTCCAGCCAAGTGCATGTGGATACCCGGGAGGTAAGAGGGATTGCTGGGAGAAGACGTCTAGGAGTTGGAGTGTGACTGTCAGGACACTGACAGTGTCCCGCTATGTGCAGCCATCCATTGGACAAGTGCCTAGGGTTGTCTCTGACAGAGGAAATCTTAAGATCAGTACAATGTGCAACGACCTGTCCAAATAATCCTCAGCTTTGTTTACAAATGATAAATTAAGGTAGAAAGTAATGGGTGTTGAGACTTCTCCATGTAAAAGAAAAATACTTATTTCTATCTACATACAAATTCCACTTTTCTTCGAATTAGTGAAAGAAAGGAGAGGGGATTAAGGTGCAATGGAAGGCTGATGGAGTGGAGAAAGTGACTGGAATATGTTCTCCCAGACTTACTTTGTATTTCTATTCTCCTGTCTGTAATTACAATCTGTAAATTACACTGTCCGATGTACAGCGTACATCACATGGGCCAGAGGTTGACATTTGGAGCGGAGCAATGGCACTTCACACACTTGCAGTAAGAAGTCTTGCCTATACTGAAGAGACCCAACTGGCCAAATTTTGTTATGAATAACACTGCTGTACTGCAGTTTCTGCTTCCCAGGCAGAAACAGGAAGAGCTGGTCTCCAAGAAATGCCTATGAAACAACGCTTACAAATCTTCCACGGCAGCAGCTTAGCAGTTGAATCTTCTCAAGGTCTAACATCTAGTACTGAAAATAATACTCCCAAGTTGTTCCACGCTTTTTTCTTCTCCTTTGTCAAGGAACAGCTCTTGTCCAGTGTATGAGAACACTAAAACTGGTGTTTCAGCCAAGTTACTCCAAAGCCATTCTGTATTCAGGATTGCAGTCTCTTATTTATATTGTTTAAAAGTGGAATTTCTTCTGCGTATTCGATCCTCAGTGCAGTACCCAGCAACATCTGTGATGCTCTGGGAAAATGAGCATAACTGATCCTCAGATACACTGACGCAGCATTCAGCGCTCGCGGTTTATAGGGAACAACTCCATCAATCCTTTCCGCTTCCCTGATCCCAAGGTCAGGAGGAGCTAATTCAGACCTTGCTTTAAATAAAGCTACCTGCGGTCAGTTCCAAGTTACACCGGGAACACGGGTCCCAGGGGCCAGCCAGCACACTGTGAGTGGGGCAACACGCTGGAGAGAGGCAGGAGAGGCTGACACAGAGCTGCTCAGCCACGCTGGGCAGCTGAGAAGAGCTGGTTGCTCTTACTCCTCTGTTTCGGTGTATCCAAATGAAGATCACAGAGCAGGAAGGCGCATTTAACAACTCTCTGAACTGCTGCTATCTTTTTTGTTTGTTTTTCCTCCCGTGTAAGTCTTCCTTAAATTTGAAAATGGGCTATGGATGCAAGTGTTGAAGATATGTTACCAAACATGTTTAAAGAAGCAGCGTGGCTGCTGGCATGGTACATGAACGGAAGGCCATATTTTATAAATCTTACACGGAAAAATGGCTTTTCAGGTTGTTATGATCCAGAATGAGATAACTTATGTGCTTTCATTATTAATTCCAAATGGCTGGCAAAAGAATTCTGCACCAATGGAATCTGAAAGACTGCACTTTCTTTCAATCCACCAATAACAGATGATGTAAGTTAAAAATATGCAGCCAATCAAAATAGCTGAAGACTCAGAATCAGAAACCCGATGCATTTCACATTTCCGGCTCTGATGTGGCATACATTGGATTCTGTGTACAACTGACATATTGCTGAACATATAAAATAAAATGTGTAATTCCATCTCAGCTGCTCAGGACTTGTGGCCTGTTTTATACCACAAATAAAATCTGATTGTGATAAAGTAAACGTCGCCCAAAAAAGACGAACTTCCAGAGACTAATTTTTAAGTTTCTGAAAGTAGCATTCCTTTATTGGCGCCAGGGAAGCCAGGATCGCTCTGCCCAACGCTTCTGCCCAAGACATGTTTCCAGCCATTATTTAAAACCACAGATCCCTCCCATTCCCAGAGTTCATTGCATATTATAACGTCCCCTTTACGCTAGCGCAGTCTGCCTCTGATGACCATTACTTCATCCATCTTCATCTTCTTCATCCCATGACTTGTCGTCCTTGCACCTGGCAGTTGTTTGTGATCTGGGTCCACCGACTGCCGGGCCTCTGTGTTCTNTTTTCCCAGTTAACAGTTCAAAGCAACAAGTCCCCCTTACCTATCACCCACCTGCAAAGCTGCAGCTGCTGGGTCTGAGAAAGCAGACAGAGCAAACCAAAACATAGCCAAAACAGTGAAAACGTGAGGGTGTGCTCTTATGAAACTATGAGAACGTGCTCGGTGCTCCCCTAAACAAGCGAGGCCAGATAAACCTTTTTAAGGTTAACTATATTTTAAGAGTTTAACTCTATTTAAAGGTCCAAATCAGCTGTCAGTTGGGAAAGAACCCAAGGTAACGTGTATGGAAGTTACTTCTAACCTGGTTTTCACTGATTGCACACCCACACAATTC
The DNA here is from genome assembly GCA_013400335.1 of Eurystomus gularis. NCBI lineage: Eukaryota > Metazoa > Chordata > Aves > Coraciiformes > Coraciidae > Eurystomus > Eurystomus gularis. The sequence goes on along the minus strand of VZZY01011642.1, from coordinate 150,621 downwards.
CTACTTGCCCAAAAATCAACAGCTGTCAGGGGAAGCTTGCATAGACTGCAGGATAGGGAGTAAACCTGTGAACAACGACTAGTACAGTGAGAAATACTAATTGACTACAACAATAACTCCCACAGAATAGGGAAAAGCTTCCTCTGGAGGCAGTGAAGCACTGAAAAGCCAGATGTTCCCATACAAAAGCAGTAGGCACCTTGAACTCTGGAACTGTACATGCTTAGTCAGATGTAGACCTTAAGTACTTTGTTTCTCTACAGTCCTGATCCTGTTTGTTCCCTGAAGCATGACGTACACAAAATATTCTCAGCAAAGTATTACTTGGTCTTGGAATTAGGATATTCTGTGTGTGGCGTGGAACGTGAGGGAGGTCCGTGCATCAGGCTGTGGTGGAGAAGGTGGTCCGTGGGTGAAGCAGTCTCAGCCCATATACTGATTTCCACAAGCTTAAACCGCATCCTACAAGTATTTTGCTGTACATATCCTCACAGATGGTGCAGATTTTCTAGAGACATGGTTTTTAGTAGGTAAGTTCACTAGATCCAAACCCAGCCTATCAAGGAACCATGGCTTGTGCATTTGCGTGCTATCTTACCAAGGCCACAACCACAGTATAACAGGGGTAGGAGATGAGTGACTTTAATGGGTCAATGCAATTGTAAGGGACTTCAGGTCTTGGTGGTGCTTGAGAGTTGTCAAAACTGCAGCCAACTCTTCGGTCTTCCATGGTAACTAAGCAGGTTCTTGCCAGAGAAAGAGTGATGAACAGTCATCTTTCCACACCGCACTGCTTACTAGTCAGGAAGGTTTCCTTTGTTTGATGTCCACAGTAACTTTACTTACAGCTGAACATCACCTGTTCTTCAGCTCAAAGGTCTAAAGTCGCATCATCAAACAGAAAAAAGAGAGGAAATTAAAATAATTGTAGCAGAGTTATGGTAGGTAACACCATCAACCATGTGCTGGAGACCACCATAGAATGCTTTTACACACCTGAGAAAGACCCCAGGACACCAGGGAACTTCTGACAGTCAAGAAGAGTGCCAGCAATGTGCCAAGCACATCTCTACCAGCACAAATTTTCATTGCAAAGTAAGGAAGGCAATAAGGCAACCCATGTAAGCAAAATATTGAAAGGTGAGTCCTACGTGAGCTGAACCAAGAGCTCCAGTGGAGAAGACAATGGTTTTGCCTGTTATCCATCTGATCTTTTTATTTTCATAGGAGGGTGGGAGAGAAAAAAGGTGATTTCATTTTCTCTTACCTTTCAACTGAATCAGCATTTGTACTCTGCTCAGGCACTAGTTTTGCATAACTCAAGGGCAGATTTAGACCCACAACTGGGCCTACAGTACTGAGCCACAATATAATATAATTGGTGTGTCTAGGGAAAAAGAAAAAAACAACAAAAAAGCAGAATAAACATATTATCCCAACCCCTTCTGAATTGCAGACACACTTGACAGTCATAAAACAACTTTAGGTGGGGCAACTCCTTCACTCTATCTACTGCAAACGTATTTTAACTCTAAGCCCTCGGGTGACAATACAGAATCTTACTCTATTTGGACCAGGAAGTTGTTTTGACCATTTCCACTTCCCATCTGATTTACTTTATCAGCATTACATTAAGCCTCTCAAGGCACAGCAGTTTTTCTCACCTGTTGCATTTGCGTGAACCAGTCAGTACAGAAGACATGAATTCATTAGTTTGGCATGGGTGCAGAACAAAAAATGGCTGCCCAAGTAAGGGGTGCTCCTAAGAGAGAGTATCAGTTGGTTTATTATGCAAGAAGAAAACAGAAAAGACACCATATGCATTTAGGAAAGACAAAGCAGGGCCCAATTAAACCTTGATGCAGCTTTTCTCACTGCAGAATCTAGCCCACTTTTGCTCTTCTACTGATAGTCATTGATGAATTGATATTTGAGACCATATTCTCCTGTCTTAAAAGGGAAATAAGATCAAACAGGCCATGCCATCCTTTTAGTTAAAATGTAATGGTTTGCAGAAGTAACTCAAGTTACTGTATCAGCATTACCTGAAGGCAAGTAGGCAAAGCTACTGCGTAAACAAATATCTGCTCAAATGAAACACATAAACCAAATCTCCTCCGTGGAAAACCTCTTTAACAACTTTGACCTTATCCTTGTATCTTCTCAAACAGGTGCTGGGAAGTGAACATGGTTTAATTTTGAGGTTGTAAAGGGGGAGCAAGAAGGAAGAGCTCTCAAGGTGGCTCTAACTTCCACTAGGTGGCATATCCTCGTTTTAGGCTCTGCAGAAAAATCTCCTAAAACTGTTGCTCTTCAAGAAGCCCAGTTAAAACTGTCCTGAGGAAAAAATAGAAAATAATTTAGCGATAGTTAAGTTTGCAGACATAGTCCCTACAACATGGTAAGGCTCGCTCTGTTCCTCTCCACCTTCACACTGCCAAAAACTCAGTCCAACCCTCCATAAAGCTTTCGCTTTCATCTCCAGCCGGCACTTGAACAGAATACGTGTTCTGACTTAATCAAGCTTGCACTCACTGCAAAGCCATAACAGTGATCTCATCAGCTCTTACATGGGTGATACCACGAGATCAGCATATCTAATTGCTTCACGCACCATGCCCTAGGGAAGTGAGCTTCCTTTAATGCTGCTGAGGTCACTGCCAGTACTTCTGCACCAAAATAAACAAAGCCTACCTCATCCCCACGCACAATAAGGGGCATAACAGCACAGCAGGGAAGAGCTAGAAAAAGGGATTCCAGACAAGAGTGATGTTAAATATGAAACACCACGTTCACAGCTGAGCACAGACTGTGCTTAGATGATGCTAAGCCCAGGACTCTGCCAGAGCCGAGATGCACACCACACAAGGCAGGGGGTTTGGGAGAAGCAGGCATGGACCACGACCAAGAAAGCAGCAGGATCACCACCTCTGCATGGCGTTCCCTGTTCAGTCGTATGAGCCTGGTCCACTGCACCACGCCACTCACCAGAGCCACAGCAGGGACTGACTACAAGAATTAACATGAAGGGTGTTTCATCCCAGGTAAAGACCCGTTTCCTTAGATGTGCCTCTTGCGGTGGCTCTGTTTCTCAATGGCAGAGAAGAAATACTAAATTTATGCTCCCGCACAGATTTCCGTTGTCCAAGCTGATACAGTCTGGCTCCCCTAGCACTGTGGTGGCATTTTATCTTAGTATGTGGTGAATTACCTGTACCGAAGAGAAGATGCTTACAAAGTCTTCCTGCTACACAGAAGGAACTTTCTCCAACCCCTTGCCTAGAAACAAAAAACAAATTCTAGCCTGCCACATTCAGCAAATAGGACATGTTCTGTATTATTAAACAGGGTCTCTTACTGCTGAAGGACACCTGGTTCTTATGCTGAAAATGTACTCATGAGGATCAATCAGTTTATGTCTAAGAGAAATTAAAAAACCTTCCAGAAGCCTCAAAACATATATTAAAAAGATTTTCAGAAAGCTTTGTTTTATATTGCAGGGCAAACTGGTAACTTCCACAAGAATGCTACCATCTAACTGTTGGTAAACGTGAACTGATTCTGTTTTCCATTGAATAAAATTGGTAGTTTGAATTTTAAATCCCTTCCAATTATCTGGTATCTTAAATCATCTTAGGTCTCCAAATAATTCTAGAAAGTACATAGATTGTGCCAATAGTATTCCTCAAAGACAGTAAAAAAGACGGTGAACAATATTCTAAAAACTGTTAAGCAAAGAAAATAAAAGTAGGTTAAGCAGCAATTTCAGCCAACTCTCTTACACAAAGAAAGGACGTAAAGAGATGGCACACACTCCCCTAAAGAAAGATACGATAATCTGAGTGGAAAGGCTTTTTCTTCCCATCCAGATCCAGCAGATGTAAAGGGAGAAGCAGGACACAGCCATCAGCTTCTGGGTTAATACAAAGGCTGTGAGAACACTTGGTTAGTCAAGCCTTCTTCCTAGCTTACCCTCTTGTTCTTCAAATTATCAAAGGTTGCTTCACACACTTCCTGAAGTAACAGCTGTGCCAGGGTGGTGTAAATCTCACCATAATCCACAGAATTTTGAATGGCAACAATGAACTGACCCAGGGGTTTCATTAAGCTCATGCTGCTCCTTGTCCAGGCTCTGAATGGCATGTGCGCTAACGCTGTACGTCTGCACGTTCAGCAAGAGCTGCTTTGGTTCCCATTTAGGGAATTTTTGATAATGGTCCCTCATTGGTTCACCTCTAATCCAGGAAACTGAAGTTCATTACTACCCAGATCCTTCAGCACTAACAGTCAACAGGCATGATGATGTCACACAAAACAGCCGTGTCCAAAGTCAGACTTTTTCAGTAAGTTGTGTGTAACCTTCTTACCCTAAACAAAACGCATGAAACTGCAAGAATGCCACGCTCTTTATTCAAAAGAAAGGTAGGAATATGACACTTGCTGATAGGAAAAACACACAAGCACAAAAGATTGAAAGAAATCCTGAGCCAAAACCCATTAAGCAGCAGCCTCTAAAAAGGGAAAAGGCTGAGGCAGGGAAGAAGAGCTGTTTACCATCAGGGAAAACACTCTGAGAGCATCAGATCTGATTCAGTCAAATCCTGAGTTCCAAATCCTGTACATAATGGCATCCCCCATGAGGCTTTAATGTATACTCAAGGTTAAATTACTGACACAGCAGCTCTGAGGAGGAAGCACTGGACAGCTGCCAATAAAAATGCAAGAGTTATCAAAGCCCTGAATGATTTCAGAATGGTTAATGGGCTACAGAGCCTTTTCACTGCCAGGTCACCAGTTCAGACTTGGCCCAGGCTGGCGGTAGCTGGGACTCATTACTGTTCAACGGCTGCATATGCAATTGTCAGGTTTCGCACAGTCAAGTGCCATTAATTAGTGCCCTTGCTGGTAGTCTCTGCAGATGAGTCCAGAACTGAAGACGGTGGTTTATCTTGTCACTGAAGGGGGCAGTCCCTTGTAGGTCAGCTCTGAAGTCAGGAAAAGCAGGAAACTTGCACTTCTGCTCACGGCATGCCCTGAGAGAGGGCAGTACGATGAACCCCAAGACCTTCTCAAACACTATCAAAAGTGGGAGAATGAATGAAAGCTCGTGCTGCATTGGCTTCATGAGCGTATTTACTACCTGCTGCAGTCATCTGGTGGAATGATGATATTCCACATGCAGTGAAATGCACCCTGAGCAAAGTATTAGGGCAGCAATACTAGCCTTCAGCTAGCCTGATCCATGAGCCAGTTACGTAAAATATAAATTCTTATTAGCACTTCATGCAAAATGCCCCCCACTTTAAACAGTATCAAAGAGTCTCCTCACTTTTAGTTTACAATTAATCTTCTTCCAATCTGCCATGTAGCAATGCATTTCAGAGAGTAATGTGTGAGAGTTTCAAGTCAATTCTCACAATTACTCACTGGCTTTGCGCAGCAAGAACCCATCTGTGGGCTGCCCACAACTCTTCTGGACAGTAATACACTGATACACGGTTTATTTCAAATCAACAACATTATTTTCTTCAATCTCTTGATGACTTTGTGTCTATCTATCTATGAGGGTGATTCATAACACTGTCTGTTCAGCAGGGTACACTGGAGTCCATCATACATCTGCATATCCCTCTGAGTCTGACCCAGCTTTCATGGGAAATACAATTTTTACAGGCAGCAACTAGCTCCATTGAATTTGAAAGCTCAAAATGTTGCTTCATTTATTTTCCGTAGAAAGGTGTCTTCACTGGGTGACTTCAAGAAAGATTTGTAAGGAGGTTCTGTAGCCATTTCTGTAGCTGTTACCTCAACTCCCATACAAACCCATGCAAGAGACAGATGGACAAAAGGTATGAAATGTTTCACTGGATAGCTTGAAAATGAGCGTAGTTTTGTTTAGGAATGCTACACAAGACCTAATATGACTGCACCCTGGCAGCACAACAGCTTACTCTTTGTTTGCTGCACAGCTACAACCACCCGTGCGCAGGCAGGTGCTGAGCTGCCTCGGCTGTGAGGTTAAACTGGTGAGCTTAAACCTCCTTCACTGAGGCTTATGTTAGACAGTATGCCTGAGCCCTTGGCAACAGCAATGTGAAACAAATGCTACAGGCTCCCAGAGGACTGGAAAACATTTCAGTTTGAGCAAGCACCTTTTTCTATCTCACATAAGAAGGCCTCTTCTCATAAAAGTCCATCAGGGATGTGAAGGCTTGATCAACTGTCCTTCACCTGCCCTGTCATCACTCACTAATGAAACTGGAATGCCCCCCACAGGGTCAATGTGAGTTAGGATATAAAAAAACAACTTCATCCCCACTCCTGTGCCATGGCTACAGAGCAGTGAAATGTTAAGACATGAATCTGAACAGTGGCAAAGACTGGGTAGTTCCTAAGTACAAGTACAATTAAACCTAAAACTTCTGTCAGATTGGATTATGTCATTTTATCGAGCAGTGCATATAGGAAATACTATCCATGTCAGATTTAAATTAAAAATAAACATTACTTCTGGTAGCGGGTAATTGCCTGTAGGTATCTGTGCTGTGCTCTGCTCTTCTCCTCCCCAGCCAGCAGGTATTTTGTTGTCAGTACATCTCTTGTAACAGCACCATTTATTTCCTCTGTCATAACTGGAGCTCTTCCAGTAGTAATGGCTTCTATTTTCTCCAGTGCTACATTAAACTGCCTTCGAGCATCCATCATAACATTTACGGTCTCGCCATTTAAGATAGTGCAAGGGATTTGTGCCCAAAACTGCCTCTTCCCCGATCCAGTTTGCATGATGTTGCTTTGCAAAAAGAAATTAACTGAGAGCTGTTGAAACTTTCAGGCAGGATACTGCCACCAAACACCGCAGCCAGGAAAATTCTTTTCAGACATTTTCCCAGCAGTGTTCATGATCCCAGTCATCAGGTCAGAAAAAAGAAGGCAGGTTTAATAAAACATGTCCCCTGTAATCTCTTCCGCTTAGGGAAATGGAAATAGTGATGCAATGAATAAAGAAGTTGCATGCTCTTCCCTTGTCATCAATTTTTCATCACACTTACTGAAACAAATTCCTGTTTTTAAGAAAAAAATCCTTCAATTAAGATTATGATACGGTAAGTATTTTACGCTCTTGAATTCACACTCCTATCTTCTTCTCCATGCTTTATTTTCATATACATCAACAATAACTCACTTGTTAATAAAATCTAACTCATTCAGAAAGAAAGTAACAAAATTTTGCTCTTCAGATTGACTGTGTGTCCCACAACCAGAGCAGTAACCATCTACGTGTGGAACTTGAACCATGTTGAACTTGGGGTCAAAAGGATTACTTTACGCTTAAATTACACATGTGCTAAGGCTCAGGTGTAAAAAGTGAGCAACGTTTTTATGAATGAGGGCTTAGGGAGATGTTAAGCTCGAGCACTGAAGCCAGATGAGTACACGCACGTTGTGTTTACAAGGACCCATAATGATGATTACAAAGACAACAGGAAGAGCTGGCCCAAGAATGATGTCCCAACCTCCCTCTCTCCCCTCCACCTCACAGAAGATTAACCTCTAATAATGGAATTACTACAACAGAAACTCTGTTACTACAGAAATCACTATGTTGCAGATGCCATGTTAAGGAACTTTAATTACACAGAGAACTTTTCTCATCCTCATAGAAGGTATAGATCACAGTAATAAAGCTGCTGTTAGGATACTAATTGTATAGGGTTTCTCCATCCAGCTGACACCGGTCACAACATTTCTATTAATACAGCCATTTCATTAAAATAATGATGTCGTAATAGGACTGGTATTGGTTACAGAGAAATTACAATTAAAAAGAATTTCAGAGAGAGCAAAATGGTTGCTGAAAGAAATGTGCTTGCTGTAATAGCCATCAACTCCAAAAAAGCCAAAAAAAAAAAAAAAAAAAAAAAAAGTCACCAGCTCCAAAAAAAGTCTAAAAAAAAAAGCCATTTATCCTAGTGGGCATGGGATACAGTTTATTATCTGGGACAGATAACATCTTTATAGTCACCCTGATTTCAATTTACAAGCAGAAGCCAAGTCATCCTACAGATATAACTGAGGAAAGTTTCTATAACTTTGCCATAAAACCCAGAGAAGCACTCCCACTGCTAAGCCTGTTGAAGATGAAACAACCTACTTCTGTCTGTAACGGGTGCTGAAGAATGACTATGAAAGTGCAACTACTGCTGTTCTCCTGCATTTTCCTAGACAATCAAAATAAATCTGCAATGGTACTGAGCAAGGGAAAACTTGAAGGGGCCCTGATGAGACAAAGAAGTGCCAACTAGACCACAAAAGCAAATTTCTGTCATTACTGAACCTCTTTTTGGAGGAGAAACTGCAAAGGGATTTTGATTTATGCTCCAGTTCTCCTTTGTGGACGAGCGTTGCAAGTGCCCTTATGATTTAATGTATCTGTTCCCTGTGTATTTTGAAAGACATACCAACTAACTTTAGTGACAAGCTTTTATTAATACTTTTACTACTACTAACCCCACACAACCAGCTAAGCTGGATCGTAGCCCTTCATCAAATATGAAGTCCAAGCAGAAGAGGCTATTGATCAAACGGCAAAGTTTTTCTGAGGAAAATGGAGTTGCTTTGGCAGATCCTATAACACAAACATATGAGGACACTTAACACAGCCAGAATTTACGCCAGATGAACCACACCTACCACTTTATACCTGCTGTTTCAAATCCATCATGGCCATGAAGGTGGAAATGCAGGTTCCGTAGGAAAAAACACTTCATGCTACAAACTGCTCTTTCCGTAAAGGACATTTTAAAACTCTGCTAATTTCATCAAGCCTGGCTGATCTGAGCCTCAATGCCACCTCTTGACTACAGCTGGCAATAAAACAGTCTTCTCCCTCAGACAGAGCTCTGGACCCCGTGCTTCATGCACACATGACTTCGGTATCGCTAAGTTATTCCTACTTACACTGACAGCTGCGGCTCCTGCTGAATGTGACAGCTGATCGTGCCTGCAGCTTGATGCCACAAAAACATCAACCTTGCTTTTCCATTTTTAAAGCTATCAGAACTATCCAGGTGCATCCAAAGCAGGAACAATACCTCTATCCACAGCCTTTGAAGACATCTTTGCTTCTCCTGTATAATGCTCAGCGCGAGTTAGAAAGTTACAGGCAAAGCTGGTTTGCCAGAAGTGGAGTGTTCTCAAGGGTGGCAGATGGAAATGGGTTGAGATCAGAAGTTTTACTTTAGTTTACATCTTTAGGCCCTTCTTATTTTAGATGTATTCAAAACATAAATATATCCTCCATATAGTGATTTCTGTAAGCAGGAGATTAACAACAGAGAAGACTGACAGAAGACCTGACAGGCACTTTTTGTGCAGAGCTAACTTATTATTCTAATATTTGATGCTACAGAATACAAAACCTAATAACCAGATGACCAAGACGTATTTCATATTTTATCCTCCAAACCTGCCTGATTCTAGATTTTTTACAGTTTTGAGGGGGTGCTGATCCTTTTTTTACAACTTATAATGTTATTATCTTTTGAAAAGCTATTGAATAGCTAACGCAGGATCCTTGAAAGGCATATCTAAGAGGTAGTGCAGGACAACCACAACATTAATCAACAATAGCCAACACTGCTGAAACTTATTTTTATATTTTATATGTATAGATTAAGTTTCGCATTATTAAGAACAAGAGGAATCAAAGCACTAGGTGACGCTCAGACAAAATTATAGTTTTAAAGCTTAAACTTCTCACAAGCAACTAACTTGCATTTAGGATTCTTTAAGACAACTTTATAGTTAAAAATTGGCAGGTCCATAGTTATATTGTCAAGAAATGGCATCTCAGCCATTTTCCTAAGAAAATAAACAGATGATTCTTCTTCCATGCTTGCCAAAATAAGATTAATTCAGTTGTCACCATTTTAGTTATGCAGCATATAGTCTTAATTAATTACTATTTAAAATCTGTTCTTAAGTGAAGAGATTCATCTAAGGTGCAAAACCGAACGATCCAACAAGCTGTGGAAACATGGAAAAGAGACTGGAGACAGATTTCCTACCCTGATTAAAAAATGGTAAGTTAAGGGAAAAAATCCATAATGGCATTTGACAAATGCGCCCTGAAAGGGTTCATTTTATACTCCCAGAAATTCCCGGACAAAGAGATATTGAGAAGAGAGATTTCATAAGACTTCTGAGTTTGAAATACTGTAACCAACACATGGGATGGCACCTATTCCTACCTCCTCTTTACAGTTTATCAAGAAGGCAGTATGACTGATAGCTGTAACAGTCAGAAGACAGACAACTACCACAAGGAACGGAAAGCAAATTTCTGCTGCAGCAGAGCAGTAAAACACTAGTTTAAATATACTGAATGTAAGGAGGCAATTATATGGGATTCAACCCTCATTTTGAGTTCAGGACAAGGGAAGACTTTGTTCCTCATCTCTCCCCATAGCAGCAGGTATCCATGCTCCCCTCCTCCAGTCAACACATCTTATACTACCTATCATTTGAAATAACATTTGTTGGACCAAGTACTCTCAATATTCATGGTAGTTCTCCTAATGATGGACTCAATATAAGGCGACAAAATCTGTACTACCTAAAAGTCAGTTCTGTCACAAGTTTGCCCAAGGTACTTACGGCTCTCTATGTGAAGACTGGTAGAGTCAGAGGTTTGAACAGGGATTAGCAACCACCAGAACAGCGAATGCTGGCACAACAAAGCTGGGCAACATACAACACCAGAAGGACACTGGAACTGTGGAATAGAATATACAAAAAGAGGAGTCAAAAAGGGACTCCTGTTCACTTTCAACTTCAAGGGCTCTCAGCTGGTTTTGTAAGCCTTGGCGATTGTATATAGCTTCATATATGAGTCAGACTACATGGAGTAAATTATCTCCTTGGACAAGTTCACCTTCTTTTTTGAACCTCAGACTGCCTTAAAAATGTACGAAGTGCCTAACTGGATGGGACTGATGGTCCACCTAGCAATGCATCCTGTCTCTAACAGCAGCAGCTGGACAGGCTATTTTGGGAGAACATGAGTTTGGCCTCTTTCTGCGGTTCACTCCTCCTGTACTGCTCCAGCGTGTCTGCTGTGTTAAGGATGATGGAGGACACATTCCTGCCTGGTAATTTTGCATCCATTTATGGACAAGTGGTCTCATGAATTTGTCTAAATGCTTATGAACTGCTGATACCATCTGCTTTTCCAACTTGAGAGCACAGGTGCTTAGGTATAAATTGCTTTCTGTTAACATGGATACCTACCTTCCATTTAAATGGCACTTATAACCTGGTTTTTTTATTTAAAAAAAAAAAAATCTGCCAAAAGGCTTTGACCTAAAGCCCTTGCTGCAAAAAAACAAGAAAAGCAAAATTGTTACAAAGTTTTCAATGCCTTGTGACCACACCAGCTCCTCTTCAAACTGAGCTGTGTCATGTATGATATTCACTTCTGTCACACTGTGCAACCACTGCTGTTGTGTATTTCAGATTTTTTCACAAAAACATTCAATAAGGTGGAATCTTCAGCTTAATTCCAGTACTTCATTGTTAGAGGTCATGGCAGGGGGAAGACAGAAGAGCAACCCACCTCAGCCTGCAAGGAGAAACGCCAGACCTGGGAGGGAACGTACTATCACAACTTCTTCCACAAAATCTCTGCTTGGGAAGTTCTGTGGAAGCAAAGCCACTGCTAGATAAATCATCTGTAAATGCAATGTGCAGCACTGAAAAGAGATTTTCTACAGGAATAGAAAAAAATGAAGAGGATCAATACCATTACATTGTAAATCATTCAATTAGTTACACATCTGTGTGGAAAACATTACTGAATCTTCATTTCAGAGTAACTGATCAACTCAAGTAACGCTAGTAACCAGGGCTTGAAAGTCTATCCTGAATTGTGCCCTAGAAACTGTTAAGGATCCTCCCACTGCTTTTTATCTCTACATGTGAATTACCCATTAAGCCTCTGTACTTATTCTATATAATTTAGAATTAGTGCACTATCTGTCTTTCCCTCCTATGAAATTAGTCAGCCTAGGTTTATGTCCATAAAACCTTGCTGGGAAAAGCATGATTAAACCGTAGGGCAGCTATACATTATTAATTAATGCTTAGTTTTAAAATAAAACCTAGTTGGTAGCTTGTACAAAACCACCTCTTGGTTTAAACCACAGAACTTCAATACAACACACAAAATTTTAGTTGGAAATAAATATCCACCCAGTTTTCCCATTCTTAGATTTCGCCCTGTGAAACAGCTCACCAGTCTATACTGGTAAGACTCCCTTTCCTCAGGAAGTTGTACTAATAATTCCAAAAATATTAGCAGGGGATCCATAGCAACTGTTGATATGACTCAAAACGATTTAAGAGCGATCTTAGCAACCTTCTGTTAAGATATACTGTATACAGCCTCCCCCACTTAGCAAAATCCCACAATATGGCAAGAAAGATTTTTATGTCTAAGAATAGCTACCTACACACATTTTTCAAGATGACTGAACCATAATGATTTAAATCTTCCCTACCACAGTTTCAGCAAGATGTGCCTCTACAACACTCCATCAGCGTGTTCTGTTCAGTTTTGTATCTTTCTCCTTTTTTAAATCACACCATTAACATCCCTGACATTTTAGAAATAATGTTTATTGATTTTTTTGTTAACACTGCTATAAATTAAGTGATGTAATGGACAGGATTATTGAAGTACTATAAAGAATACGTCTTCCAGATTCTTAACTACATATTGAAAAAGAGCAGACTCAGGATTAATACAGAAACAGTGCAGTTCTGTGCTGTTATTTGGGTAGTTTGGGTTCGGTTGACTACTTTTTTATATGACAGAATGGACACGTAACAGAGATGATACTACAACTACCTGCTAAGTATTACACGGCAGAAGAAAACCACCTCATTTGGATGAAATTGAGAAATAAATATTGAGGAAAAAAAACAGACACAGAATTCCTTATCACTTATTATTCTGAAACTTAAGACCAGTAGTTTATGGAACAGAGTTGCTAACTCATCCCTTTTTGTAGTAGAAGTGCTGTTAGTAAACGGAAACTTATTCGTAAATGGCAAAATGGAAACAGCTTTATTCACTGTAGATGAGGACTCAAAGAAGGGTGGAACAATCCGCACCTGATGACGCATGGACAGTGCAGAAGGGAAGCAGCAGAATCACCTTGTGTCCTCATTTGACTAGCATTGGTTCAACAGTCCACACCTTTTCATTTTAAGAGTTACAAAAGGTGAGCCTTCAAGCCAAGAGCTGAAGCACTGTGGAGGACCTTTCAATAGACCACCACAGAGACACAACGATATCCCATACTTCAGAATTTATTCAAGGTTATAGAACAGAAGGAACACAGCAAAGGGGAAATAAACTTTGAAGGAAAGTGTGTTCGCAGAGGTCGCTATTCCGAAGTCAGACCACTACATTTATCTTTTCTACAGTGCCATGACGAGAGGCTGATGAAAAAGAAGTTTCAGGAAAAGACAGATTGACAGAATAACATGATCAATGCCACCACGGGAAATGGCTCATTCTTAAGAATCCTAAAGGTTTTTGCACCCCTCTGGAAGAAGAATTTCAGACTGGCAGAAGATCTGAGATAAAATAATCCCGATGCTTAAGATTTCCAGTGTCCTCACAAACAGCTGTACTTACAGTCAGTACCAGAATGCTCTGAATGTCTCTTTCTGGAGCGACAGCAAAGCACTAAACAAGCTAAATGCTGATATACTGTTGGCAAATCCAAACCCAAGGTTATCACATGTTCAAACTGTCCACACAGCTCTTAAGTCATATTTTGGTAATAGAAGTAACTGTGTCTGAACAGTTTTGGTTAAATAGGGATGGAAGGGGAGGGATGTATGGACACACATCCTCTGTAACTTCCATAATCCTTCAGAGACCTCTCTCACGAATTAGTTTTTCAGACTATTTCTACAGAACCTTCAAGTCACGAAGTTTTCATTCCTGTTTTATTGGGCAGTATTTCAGCTGTTGAGCCTCCTGTAATAATGCGATTCGATTTCTATCCTTGGATGTTTCATTTTACATTTCAACCTCACTAAGCATTGATTACGCATTAGCACATCTACTTGATTATGTTTATGACTTCGTTGTCACAGGGGAAGGTCAGGCTTTATGACAACATCACACTGCTAAAACCAAAATTTTTTGTGATATTTGGCACTGACTGTGATCAGGTTCATTCATCAGTTTTTAAAATTCTCTTGCTAGTTTGCATGCACACAGGAAAACAGTAACTACGACATGAATTTGCCCAAGTGACAGGAATAAAAAATGGTCTTGGGCACCTACATTCAGGGTCTTACCTCTAAAATTTAAAACATTATTACTCAGCTTCATCACAGCCTTAGAAATGCATGTTTCTCAGAGTGTTACCACTCCTCTCAGGAAAAAAAACCCCACATTTCTGTCGCTGAGTATGTGTACAAACAACTGCACCTCAAAAAGAAGATCAGTTTATGGCCTATGCCCCAATACGTGTCCCAGAGTATGTCTGTGACAGCAAGGCAGGGAGCCCGTGGGAATTCACGCAGCATGCCTACCAAAGCAGGTCTACCACAAAACACATCAAAAAGAAAGACGAGCAGTTACATCCCCCTCTACTCTACAAGTAGAGAACTCACCTGAGACACAAGAGACCTCGATACAAATTTCTTTTCTGCTTGATTTAGAGTAAGTCTCAACCTCCTCGGAAAGCAGTTCACCATTGACCTACATGGTATTCTGAGGTGGGAATGCTTTACTTTGCCCTGTTGAAGTTGCTCTACTTTGTATACATTTTTAAAAATACCTATCAGGGCAAATAAAGGATGAAAAAGTAGTAGCGCCTTCATCTATTTTCCAATCCAGTAAATACTCTACTATTTTTAAACAACTTTCAGAAGGTGGCCGGGAAATAAACAGCTCTCAGTTTCTCTTCTAATAGGTTACTGTACACATCACCAGTCCAGTACCAGTTCACACTTTCTGGAGAAACCAATGATTCAACTGGATGTGGAGACTACATCATTGTCTTGGTCCTTGATGCAGGTAATTCAAAGTCCATTGCAGCACCTACCCACACTAGGACAAAAACTCATCAGCTGCCAACGCCTATCCCATACCTATTCCAACCAAAAAGGGCTTCAGTCTTGGAGGCTTAAGTCTTCTTGAAGACTGTCATCTCAGCAACTTTTCACAGACAATCAGTTATCTTGTAGCTGGAAAAAATGTTACCTCGGATCACTAAGACAGTTGAGCATCTCTGTCCAGTTTTTTTTAATTTACATTTTTTAAATAGTGCAATTATTATTTGAAAGTTTGGCCATTAGACATACATTAAAACTTTCAAAGCAGCTTTACTGCTGTACACGATAACGTGTACAGTTACATGGAAGTGTCTATACAGTACCTGGTGAAGTTATTACACTCTTAAGTGTTCTTTATTACCAGGCCATATTTTGAAAAACCAGCTTCTAAAAATTAGAGGATAAAATCTAATATTCTCAGGTACTGATTGCCTCCTTATTTCCTACTTCCACAGAAAGGATCTAATACTATGTACTCTGAAGACAGAAGTTCTGGTTGTAACTACATTGTCACCTTCTGCTGCTTCACATCTCCCATTCATATGGGGACAGATTTCCAAAATGATAAAGGGTAAAATGTAGCCATTACAGATTAACTAAACTTTAGTTATCCTTGGTTTTTAATTTCCTGGTTGTTAAATTATGCACTACCACGTGATAAAATACGTTCAGCTTTATAATCAGGAAGATTTCTCAGCCTTTGTTTCATTTCTATTCAGAACAGAACTCTCTGTTCTTTGTTTCTGAACATTTTCCCTATTCTTGTGGTTTCTTTTCAAATTGCCTCATCATTCAGCATCTGACCATGGTACTTTTGGACTGCTGCCAACTTAACTATGCCTCTGGTATATTATACCTGTATATTAATGTGGTGGATTTGCTGTTCAAATACACAAAGAAGGACCATTATGTTTGAGCTGTTTTATGCAACACCATTATGTATTTACCTAAAACTGTACTGGAATTCTCTGCTGAACATCACAGTACATGGGAGAGAAATACCTGTCTCTCCTGCTGCCATCCATTACGACGATGACTTACTTCATCATTCTTTTGTCTAGACTTTTTTTCCCATTTACTGTAACTTTCTTTTAGCTGGATACGTTTGCTGAAGATTTTGGAGAATGTGTCTTGATTTTGTTTTCCATTATTAATTGAAATCTCTTCAGAACCCTTAGCGTTATTTTTACATTCATCCTATTTACAACTTCTCTCCATCTGACATATCTGTCTTTTCGTCCTCTGGCTCTTTTCCAAACATCTAGGTCTCTTATTTGCTCTTAAGGCTGATATATATACATAACTAGCTTAATAAGTACTTTTCAAAAGTAGTGCAGTCAGGAAAAACACCAGGGTCTGCAGCCTGAGAAGCGTGAGAAGTTACTCAGCATGGTGCTGTGAATGGGAACCTGCTGAATGGGAAAATCCAGCTGAGGGACAACTGAGGAAAGCTCTGCCTGCAGTTCAGGAAAGGCTACAAAGACTTGGAAGGTATCTTCTTGTAAAGAGTACATTTCTAGCATCCATTAATTCAAAAAGGTGAAAAGACATTCTTTTGTGAAGAATGTTAGAGAGAAATAACTAATACAGCTAACCAAAAGCACTCACTGAGTTACCGGTAAACTCTTCAGGGGATGGGCATGCAATATCTGCAATTCCCTTCCTGACTCTTTGGAAAAAGAAGCTAAAAATCACAGTTGGCAGCAGTTCTGAAATGCAACAGTAATCCATAAATACTCCTCAATTTTCCTGTCATTGCAGAATTAAGCTACTTCCAGCTCACACAGATCTTACCAGGTGTGCTAAATTGATGTCATTATAAGCCATCAGGAAATACCCACAGAGACCTGTAGCAACGTTTAGAAGTTTTCTTAAACAGCTGTGTGTTATAATTGATTTGTATTATTTAAAACAGCTAAAGCAAGTTATCGCCGGATGTAGAAAAGGGATGAGTGAAGACCCTAGGGAGATTTAACTCAGAAGAAAGCCAATCACAGGAACTTCATTTGAGCATTTTAAGATTATCACTAGAGGAAGTGCAATTAAATCATCACCATTTATCAATTATCATTATAAAATACTATGCAACCTTATCGTATTAATTTATTTATGAGAAGGTAACTAGCTGACTTCTGCTTTATGCAATAAAAATAATCTAGTCAGTAAAAATATTTGAAGACACTGTCTCTGAAAATAAGCATGACTTTCCACAACAATCAAAAGTAACTAAAAAAGTTAAAATTTGTTTTTGACACTGTAACTGCTAAAAAGCTAAAAGCTATTCTTTGGAACTTATGCAATGTCTTAGTTCCTGATCTCAGATTTATTTACTATAGAGGATATGAGCCAGAACACATTTGTATCAAATATGTGCACAGGCATGGCAGCCTCATTTCATAAAATACCTGATATATAAGTCCCAAATGATTAGTGCAAGATCCTGGATCTGGGAGAAAAAAAAGGGGAGTGTGACTTTCCTTTCCTCATCTGCCAGCTATTGAATCAAAGTGTAAAATCAGCCCTATTTAAAAGTGAAGTAACATTATCTGTGGGCAGTGGTTAAGCTCAATTTTACTTCCCAATGGTGGATTGCTCGTAGAAATTAAAATTTGTATCTGTTTTGGAGCAAAATCCTAAACCTTTTCTCTCTGGTGTTCATGTGTACTGAGCGTTTAAGCCTGATTTGGTGAGTTTGTCCAGTGACTAGCACTACACGATCCCTGCAGGCAAAGCCTAACCCACATAACAAAATGGGTCAGCAGAAAAGCAGAAAGAGAAAAACTCTGTATTTCAATTCAGAACCCTGGTTCATTTGAGGGAGGGAAATGCTCTTGTAGACCTAACTCCTGCTTTGATCTGAGGCATGCATGCTAGTGCTCTGAGTATGTTTTTACTATCTTTCATAACTCCTTTGAGAATACTCTGATTTTTACTGCTGTTTTACATTCGGACTGGCATGTGCATCTCTCAGTTTAGAAGGGGAAGTGTTCATTGCACCAGTGATTGCTGGCACTGAAGATATGACAGTGTTGACACTGCCAAATTGTACTAGTGCTCTGCTCTGGTTCAGCTCCAGAGAGGTACACTTCACAAACCACGCATTCCTTTGTCTTCTTATCACTCGACTGAATGACCATAAGCAAATGTACCCTCACTGCCTGGTGCCCTTCTGCTTTCATCTAAAATTAAAACTGTAGATGTCTTAAAGCTGCTTTCCCAGAGGCTCTCTCTCAAAGCTATGCAGGAAACTACATTTCCAACGCTTGAATGCAGCTGGGGCCTTTGGACCAAGTTCAATACCAATGCAAAGCAGGCTAACCTCACTGAAGTCACTGGAATTCAACAGCCTTGAGCCACAGGTACTCAGTCTTCAGGGAAAACGCATATGTACAAACAGTGTAGAAGAAAAAGGAAAGTAATTCCAAATTATGTAGTAGGACTGCTGGAGAATCTTAACTTCTCTGGCTCCTGCTACCTGCCAGAAGGTCCAGTATTGTGCTATCAGCCTGAGTCTGGATTACTCTAGGATAAACAGTTTAACTTGGTTTGTATTCTCCTTACTTAATAGAAAGTCACCTTAATGTTACATTCATTAGTATTTTGCTGCTACAACTTTGCTGAATTCCTCAAAACATTTTTCCTTACATCTCTGTGTTTGTCACTGTACTCACATTGGCTGTACCACCTCTGGAGACAACAGGTTCAGCACTCCACACATTCTACCACCCACAAAACTCTCTCTGCAAGCCTTTGCGTGTACATATCTTGCACACATCTAGTTATTAGATACAGGACAGTTTACTGTTCCTTAAGAGGCAAAAATAATCTCTGAGTGGGAGTGACCTGGTTTTCCTTTTGGCTTCCACCACTCTGATTTTACACATTCCAAACATATTGTTTATGCTTTATTCTCAGTAGTACTGCACTATGATTTATTACCTACACAGAGCTGTAGGTTGTTGCAGTGCTTTGCAGACAAATTGGAAGAGGCTGTGCTTTACAGAGGAGCTGGAACGTGGCTTCAGGCCACAGTGTAATGTGGGTGTAGAGAAGGCACACTACCTCTGGAGCGCACACAGCAGGTTCTTCCGTACGTTTTTGCACGTGGGAATACAAACTATCCACAAGCCAGAACAGCTCAGCTGGGAAATACCAGAGATGTCAGCCCTGAAGGATACCTACCATCTGACCACAGGGGTACTGGTCTCTGTCTACTAGGAATGCAAGAGGGTGGATGCAGTGAAGGCAAAGTTAATTGAATCCTTCGTCTTTCTATACACGAACAGCCAATATTTAGCTACGAATCTGAAACTGTAGCTATAAATCATAAAACTTTACTGAAAAATCTGAATTGCAATACTTTCTTGTGCAGAAAATCAGTTACCTGCCACCATATTACAGTATTTTATTAAAACCTAATTTTCTCATCTTCATTCTGCAGTAGCAAGTCAGGTAATTAATATTTCATGGAAATGCATGTATTACAAGAATCTGCAAACTCACAACTGGAATTCAGACATGCACAGCGAACATCAGAAAACCAATGCTTGCTAGGTTCTCAGGGAGCTATTACAATATAAATAATAGTCTGTGGCTGCAAAAACACCAATGAGGCTTGTGTTCCCAGGATTGAGTACCATCTACAAATAGGCATCCTGTAATTAAGTTGTATTAATTGAATTAAGGAAACACCTGTAGAACTCTGCTAAGGTTACATCCTTGTTGGGCCAGATGCTGTGGTAAGAGACCTGGGTACCTGGAAACAGCTAAAGTCAAAAAGTCAAGGAAGTAAAGGGAAGGAAGAAAGGACACATTATTATCTTTGACTGATGATAAAGAATTCACACCTGGAGAGTCCCCATTCTCTGTCCAAACTTGCACTGGAGGCCCGGAGCCAAGGGAAGAAACCAGAGCAACCAAGTCAGCTCTGAACCACATCTCATTCTTCCTTGAAGGAGTGTGACTGCTTGCAAGACAGCCATCATCACAAGTCTGGAAACAGTTGCTGAAATGATCTGCTGATTTTAAAACCACTTTAAATAAAAGTGATTTGAAGAGCTCTAGAAGAAGGTAGTGATGCCACAGTTTACTAACCTGCTTCCTCCTGTAGAACAGGGCATTCATTAACTACTCATTCTTAAGGGCATTAGTAAGCAATAACTTATTTTACTGAGAGACCAGTTTTCTCTCCCTCAATCCTAAGGATTGCAAGTCTATTTAAAATTGAAAATTACACACTCATTTTTGGTAATTGGATTAATAGATGATCTGTGAAATTTTACACTAATATATTTTACTTACATAAATAAGTCTACTTTTGTATTTATCCAAATCCATGATTACTCAGAAATTGCCTCAAGTTTTCAGGATTGGCTTTGGAAAAGTAGTTTAAACGAGAGATATTGTCACACTAAGTCTTACACAGCAAACACCAATATATCCTTCAAAATCCAAGACTAAAGCTATTGTTGGTAGCTGGCTCAGCACAACCTCAGTTAGACTTTCACATATTTTACTTGTGTCCAGGAGGGGAATAAGACCATTGAGGATTCAGGCATATATTGCATTCATCAATTTTGTAAAGGACCAGTGGCTTCTCACCTGCTGTGTAATAGTGTCCCAGGGCCCCTCCAGCAGACGAGCCCGGTAGCATGCATGAACACTTTTCCATATTTCATCCAGAGTTAAAGGTCTTCCATCTGTAAGGGGGGGAAACAACCACCCACAGTCAAAGCTCTTAAGCATGCTATACCTTCAATAACAGCATAGCAAAAGCAAATCTGAATATAGCGATTATATGGATGTAGATTAAAAAAATAACAGCAAAACGTGACCAAGACCCTTTTGGCCCCATAATTGCAAAATGGCATTGCTCAAATCCTGACTGAAGCTGCACATAAAACTACCCTAACTTCCCTGTTCAGCTTTCTTCTCTGTCACCAGAGGGTAGCAACTTACTGTTCTGCTTGTAAGGTGTGAAGTTAAAACTAATTTTCCAGAACATATTTCCAGAACATAATTATCTTTTCCAAAAAGATAATTATAAAACCACAAAAAAGTAAAATGAACAGTCATCTCATGTAAATACATGCCATTCATAGGGAAAGAATGGAAAAAAAATCTACGTAACAAAATTCTTCAAACAGAAGTTTACTGCATTTTGGCAACTTACTTTTTCTTCAGCTGCATGTATGTAGCATTATAGCATCATGTTTTCAGTTGAGATATTAGCATTACACCAAGATATTAGCATCAACCACTTAGAAAAAAAAGCGTGTCAGTTTTTCCTGAATATTTGTTTTTGGCAAACAGCAATAGAGTATTTTTATACAGTTTCAATAAGTAGCTCCATCTTGGCATTTATTAGGTGTCAGAAACCATTATCCTGTGATAAATAGTTTTATTCTACTGACATTTTCATGTCTGTAAAATGAACAAGATTTATTCACCCAATTAACATTTGAATGCCATGTTTAGATATAAGTTAAAACCAGCTGCCTACAGCCTCTGTTTTATCTTGTTTTCTGCACATATTTATATAACCGCTCCACGTTCTGAACTGAAATGAGCACCACACAGCAGAAGCATGTAGCAAATGAAGAATCTGAGGGGGTAGGAGGATATTATCTAGCTATACTATGCTACTGTCATGAACATGAGCCTTGTTAGACCATCATGTGCTCTGACTTACGATGGCAGATACCAGAGCTGTGCTGGAGATGGTCTAACATCTACTGAGAAATTTGCTGTAAGAGCCTAAGTTAACTTTAGAAGGACATATTTATGCTCAGATCATCTGTGTGCAGGTAACAGGAAATGCCATGCATAGTTGCAATGTTCTGCTTTCTGTTCAACCTGCTAAGAGAATCCAGAGAAAGTCCATACGTAAAATCTAGAACAACATATACTCTAGTGCAAAATTTGATTTGCCACTCTAGGTTTTGTTCTCTACACTTTTCTTTGTGAATTTTGACAGTAACGCTTGAGCAAATCCAGATTTTACACAGGGAACGGATCACTTTGACTAACTATTAATCTCATTTACAGAAATGATCAAATATTATTCAAGCATTAGTCATGTTATAGCTAAAATTAAGTTTTGCCTTTACTTCATGGATTTTACTGCTTCATGTGTGAGAAGTAGTATATCTTCCATCATATTTCAGTATAGAATTACTTTCATTTCAAAGAAAAATACAGATACATCCAAAATGGAAGTTTCACTTCACATCGGAGGGAGATCACAGATAGTAAAGTACTTTAATAGTTAATACACAGTAATTGCAGTATTTCACATAGGAACAAAAGATTGATCTGGACATTCTGATTATGCACCGATACATTGAAATATTCTTGTATTTAGATTTCCGTACATTTTTAATTTCCTGCACTATTTTAATATATTTCACTAAGCTTTAAAAAGTTTGAATTAAGTGTGTTTTTTAAACGGAATAAGCTTTCCACGCTCTCAATTATTGTGCTCATGTAAATTCTTATTTAACTGACTAGCTCAGTCTTCCTAGAAGCCGGGAGGGCAGATGCAGCTGAAAAGAGTAAGTTATCAATACTGAAAATGGATGTGAGGTTCAGAGACACAGCTGGGAATGACAAGACCCTTTCAAAAGGAGACAAGGTGGATGGGCAGTTTCCCCATCCTCTTTTGTGGGATGAAAACCTGAAAGTCTGGCATTTTCTCTCTCAGTTAAAAAATAAATAAATAAAACATAAAAGCCCCTCCCAACTATACTAAGATCTTTAAATGACTGATAGAAGAACTGTTCGGTAGAAGACACCTTGGGAAGAAGAGTTTTGAGTTTTTGCAGTCTGTTCTGGTTTTGATCCTGTTTCAGCATCAGAAGATAAGCATGAAAGACAAAACCCATCTCAGGTAACCCAGGTTTTATTTTAAAGCTCCTCGGTTTTGTGAATTCGGTCACCTGCTTAGGGTAATAAAAGTGAATCTATTTTATTTGAAAGCTCCCAGATTTGCATGAACAAACATCTGTATTCTTCAGGCGCTTTTAGAACCCTTTTTCCAGGGCTGCCAGCATTCACATGTTCAGCAGCTCTGTTACACATTTTTGCAACCCACTGAGACCTCAAATATCCAGCTGGGCTGACAGAGCAGTCTGTAATTGTTGCTGCTAGCAACAAGGGGCCACTGTGGCACCTGCTGAGCCAAGCAGCTTCTCTGCTTCTTGTCTCATTCTTTCCTGTGATGGAGCTGAACTTGAAAAGTTCAACCACAAAAAGAAGGCAACAGCAGCATCAAGCCATGAGATGCGGCAAGAGAGGAAGGTGGAGGCTTCAGATTCACCCACCCATGATGGTACAGCTGCTGAGGTGCTTGCAGCTTCTCCCAAATCTTATCCCAAGTCGAGCTAGGAGCAGGTAAGCAGACGGAAGTGAAAGTTTGTGGTTATATGTATATTTTGTATAATTCAGCTCATTAAATAACTACAGAGAGTGAAAGGAAATGTAAATGACACAGCAACAGCTGCTCGTGGGTCATGCCAGGCTTACTGTACCTTTGTCTGAAGCTCCACGCCCATAATGCCACAGATCTGGCGCACGACCCATCACCAGCTCATCAGTACTAACCCAGGCTCTGCAAAACGCAGGCTCTCACTCAGTGAACTTGACATCTACCCAGCAAGAAAGGCCAAAAGAGCCTGGAAGTAACCAATTAAGATTTTTATTAAGAGAAAGGAGGTAAAAGATAGGAGTCAAGAACTCCTAAGCAGGGGTTCTGCCTCTGCCGTTAATTAACTACGAGCTCAAATCAACCAGTTCATCTGCCTTAACAGTCAGGCAAGAACAACCACAGCCTTTCTATTACCAACTCGGATTTTTATTATTTCAACTGTTTAGACTTGTCCTGGTTTGGCCAGGACAGGGTTAATTTTAGTGAAGCAGGTAATTCTACACCATGCTGACGTCATGCCCCGGGGCCAGTTCCGGTGGGGGGGCAGTTCGTGGGAAATTCGCCTTTTGCTGTATCTGGGTGAGCTCGCTCCCTTGCTGTTTTCTTTTATCAATTTTTTTTTGTACTGTTCCTTTATCACTGTTACTGCTGGGTTTCCTTGTTTTTATATGTTATTTTCTTATATAAATATGTATATATTAAACCTTCCTTATCTCAACTCAAAAACGCACTTTTAAACCTTTCTTTTCTTTGTCCGCAACCCACGGCAGAGGGAGGGGGCGGGGAGCCACGTGGCTCGGCCACCCTTTTACTAAACCAATACAAGACTACAACAAACTTTACTGAGAAAAGCTCCTTGATGGTCCACTTGGAGTTAACTCATTTATGTCACTACAAATAAGAGATTATTCAAAGGCAGATGGCTGAGTGCCCTCTCACAGCACCAAGGTGCGGCACCAAGACTACATACGGATTGCAGCTCCCAGCTGACTTGGCACCTTAACTTCTGCAGAGAGCAGCAATTGTTTGGGCATACAGATTTCATGTACATCTTCAGAGAAAATTTTCAGGCTTCCTGTGTCGCTCTGTTTTGCTTTCTTGATGCTTACTGAGGGCTTTAAATAATTTCTTAGATTTCAAATTAAGGGTTATTTGACTTTGGTGTGAAATGGTGCACAAACTGTTCTGAGGCTTCATTCTGCAATACTTTCCAATCAAACACTCTTAAAAAAACATTGCCACAAAAGAAAAAACACCCTTACAGCTTAGGAGAGACTGATTATACAAATTATTAACTTTTCTTTATCTCCAAAGCCACAATAAAAACAGTTCATATGGGACATGGTCTTACAGGGAGCTGTTTTCTGAGAAACAACAGAGTGGTTACATGCTTTTGAGTTTAAGGAGCAAGTCTGTGTTCTGGAAAGTGCCCCGGCAGGCCCAGTATGGTTATGAATACAGAAAGTCATGCCTTCAGGGTTGGAGGAAATTACAGTATCTTACAAACTCGCTCTCTCTAGCCACTGATTGGCACATTTTTTATTGGCAGGGATCTGTCTATTCGTCAGAGAGCTAGACATATTCTGAGCAGACCAACTTGAAAATCCCATTCCTCCTCTCTTTTCTAGAGGACTTAGGCTGCAGTCCTTATTGACCCCCATTAGTTGTGCTCTTTCTTTTCAGTCCTTAGCCAGGATTCATGACTCTTCCTCTACCTTTGTAGGAAGAGTATGAAAAGCAAGTGTGAGACAAGACATTATTAACATGCAGGGTGATTCCTGAATGGTGCCTGTGCCCACCTGTGATTATGGTGCTGCTACTTCACTGTCGGTGCAAGAGGTTTTTGAATGTATGCCTTCAGATAATGGCAGTCCAGGAAAAGACCGAAGTTCCTTGAGACTAAGAAAAGGGGAAAATACTCTGCTGATTAAAGAAAGCTTACTGGACCCAACCCAGCCCATCTGGCTGATGTCAGCACTGAAGGGGAAGGCTAATTGCCTATACCATCTGTCTCTAAGAGGGCTAATTGATGACATCAGATATCAGCAGGGGTTCATGCAATTCTTCAGCTACCTATTTGGTAATCTCAGAAGTCAGAGAAAGAAAGAGGGCCTCCCATTTCTGAAAGGTATGACATGTGGAGGACTGATTTTGGAGAAATGATGCTCTCTGAAGTATTGAAGACCACTGCCTTGAGCTCCTGACACAGACTGCAACTTCAGCAGGTAGCCTAAAAATATCTTCTTGTATCCTATAATATTCTCAAACGTCTTTCCAGACAGCCATCACACTTAATCATTATTTTCAGCTGAAGTATTTGTCCTTGCACAGAGTAAGATCTTCCCTGTAAATCTATCCCCAGAGACTACCAAGAAGTTTAGATGCCTCTCAAAATGTTTTAGTTTTGTTGCAATTAAAATTTCAAACCCTTACTTTGCACTACCCTACATATCAAACTTAGTCTCACCAAAAAAAGAGGTCTAAAGATGAGTTCCAGAAAGTAAGTTATTTCATCTTATTTCATTGGCTGGAAAGCTGCCTGGCAGAAAGGCACCTGGGGGTGCTGGTGGACGGCCAGCTGAACATGAGCCAGCAGTGTGCCCAGGTGGCCAAGAAGGCCAACGGCATCCTGGCCTGCATCAGGAAAAGTGTCCCCAGCAGGAGCAGGGAGGTGATTGTGCCCCTGTACTCAGCACTTGCGAGACCGCACCTTGAATACTGTCCAGTTCTGGGCTCCACAGGATAAGAAGGACATTGAGGGGCTAGAGTGAGTCCAGAGAAGGGCAACCAAGCTGGTGGGGGGTCTGGAGAATGTGTCTTATGACGAGCTGCTGAGGGAAGAGAAGGCTGAGGGGAAACCTTACTGCTCTCGACAACTGCCTGAAAGGAGGTTGTAGAGATGTGGGTGTTGGTCTCTTCTCACAAGTAACTAGCAATAGGACAAGAGGAAATGGCCTCAAGTTGCACCAGGGGCGGTTTAGATTGGATATTGGGAAAAGTTTCGTTAATGAGTGATCAAGCATTGGAACAGGCTGCCCAGGGAAGTGGTGAAGACACCATCCCCAGAGGTATTCAAAAAACGTGTAGACGTGGCACTTCAGGACATGGTCCAGTGGTCATGGTAGTGCTGGGCTGATGGTTGGACTAGATGATCTTAGAGGTCTTTTCCAACCTTTATGATTCTATGATCTGATTTAGACAGCAACAGGGATAAGAATAAAATGCAACTTTTGCCCTTCCGCGGGAAGAACTGATCTGTAATGTCTGAGCACAATTACCAGCAGAGAGGAGTGAAAACTGGATGTCCCCACTGCCACAAGCTCCTGAATATGCCAACCACACTTAAGATTACAGTAAAATCTCCCCAGCAACTCCACTGGAAGCCTTTTGCCTAGGAGGGACCAAGAGATACCGAGTCAATGAAAACTGGACTCACATGTGATCTGTTCTAGAACAGTTTTTAAAGAGGCTGTTTGGAGGAGCATAGAGTTGGAAAGGATGGCACTAGCTGCTACTGTAACATACAAGGTGAGGAAGTGAAGATTGCAAAACAAGCAAAGCTTCTTAGTCAGGTCAAACAGAAGAATTATTATTTCCTAGGCAGTCCTCGAGGTGCAATGGCCCCTTAACATAGTGCCAGAGAGGAAGCAGTTTTGAATTCAAACTCTGTCCCCTGCTGCTGGGCAAGGCAAGATGCGGCAGGGCTGGGGAAGCACTGGAAGGATTATCACTCAGCTTCACCTCCTGCAACAAGCCCTAATTAATGTGAGGATCAGCATGGACAGAGTTCAAGGGAAACCATGAACAACCACAAGAGACTTGCGAGGAGCCGATTTTGTAATTTAATCTACTAATAATGGTAGGAATTTAAACCAGGAAACTGACGTAGGTCTCAGAAGACTCTTCCCTGATTACTTCTGATGAGAAATGCAGTGAATATTACTAGTCATCTGAGAAGCAAGGTGAGCATCCTATCACACCAAGACTAATGATTACCTCAAAGGAAAAAATTCCCAGGTCGTTACCCAGAGTTTTCCTCAAACCAGCTTCAGGACAAGACAAATGATACTTTGCCCAGATATCCCAAGTGGCTGTAAGTGTGTCATCTGCACATTCCTGAAAACCCCATGTTGAGACCTTCAGACAGCGTGGCACAGGCAGGCAAACAACTTGCAGGGATGGCAGAACTTCTCATTTTCAAAAGTATCCATCCATAATGAGAGAATACTAGCTGAGAACATTACAGGAAAAGTACTTACTGCCAGCATTTTGTATCCTTCTCTCTTTAGGAGTCAGAGAATGTTAAATGTTAGAAGAGAATCTTAAATGCTAAAGAGAACCCAGGTGACTGGAGAAATTATCTAAGAAAAGTCCTTGCTTTCCACTGTGAAAGGTTCCCAAGAAGAGTTTTAAAACATAATTGTACTTGTAGGAACAATTACAGTTTTGTACTGCAAGGGGAGCTGTTGGCACATAATACTATGATTGTGCATTAGATCATCCACTAGCTTCTGTAATATCCACTTCCAGCTATAAGGAGTCATGTTTCAACACCTCCGATTCCCTGATGCTGACAAGCTAAACAACTTGTTTTGTCTCTGGGAGCTCTTCTCTGGTGATTAACTGCTTATGGTGAATACTAATTATATGAAAGTACAGTACGGTAGAAAGAGTGTCCTATTTCCTCTACCTGCAGCATCTCCATCCTCTTTGCTAGAGACAGTGCACTATTAATTCAGGTAAAACCAAGAAGATGACATTTTTCAGGACCACAAATAGGTTAATCTGTCTCTTACAGAAAAACTTTATCTTCCTGTCTGCACAGTAAGTGTGAAGGCAAAACACTGCACATTGGTAAATGCCTGTAATAATTCTAGAAATAAATTTGCAGCAGGATGTGTGCAAATGAGTTCTGTTGGTGGTAAAGGCAGAGCAATGTCCCCAATTCCCCACGTCCCAGATTGAAAATTTACCCCAAATTATCTGTTCCTGAAACTGCACCTCAGACTAAGATCTTTCCACGAGGGAGTCTATGAGAATTTGTTCTTCAATTTTAAATCTAAAGTGCCTTTTAAAATGCTAACACTGCAAAATTAGAAACCATTAAACAATATAAGGCAGAGAGTGATTAAATCTACCAAACACATTCAAAGCAGCTTAAGCTACTTTTTAATTAAAAAGGAGAAGATATCACTGGCAACATTCAGACATCTTTATCTAGATGAAGTTGGGAGATTATTCAAAACACAAAAGATGCTGATGCTACAATGCAGGAGGCTGAATGAAAGGACTGGAAGATTTCAATCCCTCTGCCCTAGGTACACAGTCTTTGGGCAGAGAAGAAGAGAGCACAGCCAGTGCTGCAGTGTGATCGCTCTATGGTTGCTGATTAAATAAGTGACACTAACAGTGGCCTTGGAGGGAGGCTGTGTGTTCCTCCTTCCTTCCTGACAGGATGGTGAGTAGCTATAGCAATTGAGTAATGGGTAACAAGATGTACGTATCTGGGAGGAAAGAAGACCAGTTAGTGTTTCAAGAACCAGTTTTAATAGGTAAAAAACCAACACCTTATTGGTATTATTTCTTCTTGGTTTTAAGCAGCAAATTTAAATAGAAAACAGCATATGCTTTTAAAGGTACATTTAGACCCCAGCCTTGTAGCTCCAAACACATAAGATCTGCTGAAGCACTGTAATTGTTTCCACTTATTTTGTAGCCAAATCCAAACCTGCAGCTTTAAGTTTTTGTGTTCATTTACAGAAAAGAACAAGAAAAATGACCAGCAGTTTTAGTCAACCACAGAAAAGATGCCAGGAGACAAAGATCAGCCTCCTTCAGGCGGAGATGATATCATCTGCTCCAAGATCCTGAAGCTCTGTGTTGGGAGTGTTATAAAACTTACTGGTGAACAGCCTCATCTTTTACCTTCTTATTACATATGGTCACTACTCTTTTCCCTCTGTTTAACAGAAAATCTGTGGGTTTAACATCTTATTGCATCTAACATATTTTTATTCTTCCCTTTGTCAAACAGAAATTTGGTCTTACCTAAAAAGCATGCCCTAAAATAAAGCACAGGTACTTGGTAGCTGATGGAATACAAGACATGATACTCATAGCGAATCACTTCTTCCGTTGCACAAACTCCAGCTACTTCAGAATCATCCAAAGACTCCTAAAAGAACAAACAGGAACACAGTAATACATCAGCTTGTGTATCTGAATCAAGGGAAAAGTAACTACTACTATTGTAATAAATTCAATAAATATATGGAACAGAAATAATGGCAATCACTCATTTTACAGCAATACTCATTTAAATTCCTGAAGGAGTTTTTCAATAGTAGCAAGAAAATCACAGAAGTACAAAACCTACAAAGATGTCTTACAGAGTTACTTCCACCAACTGTGAGCTATGTGTTAAGCAGTTGCACAACTGAGGTCTTTCTCAGTGCAGGCTGCTTTTGTAAGCAGAAGACAAAAGCTTTCTAAAATCTTTGTGGCACAGTAACTGGTACAATAAGGTGACTACAGCTGCACCCCTCCTCATTAACTTTAGTATAAGCCATTTTAAAACTGTATCCTTAAATAATCTGGTTTTGCTTGCCAAAAGATGAATCTTTTTTTGCCAGAGGTGGGTTTTGCTAGTAATACTTCTAAAACTGAGGTAACATTTTCCTATAAATGTGTATTTCAGGTGTAAAGTAAGTAAAGTTTACTGTAGATTTAAAATAAATAAGAAGAGATAGAACTTTTTGCATTGGAATATACTCCCATTGCAGCACAAATTTCCTAACATTTCAAATTAATTTTCAAACAGTGCTTAAGCATCCAGTTGTTTTGACTTTTCTGAAAATTGCCGATGCTCAACATCTCTGAAAATTGAACCATTAAATTAATAATGCCATTAAGATTAAATGTTAGAACAAACTCTCCAAGAAGACACTGTGGGTGTAGACTTGTTCAGCTTTCAAACCCCCAAATTTACATGCATGAACTAAGCAAACCATAATACCCCCCAGGTTGGGTGTGCATTTCACAACTTGACTATTGCCAAGCAACTGTGAATATTGGCTTACTGTCTCTGTCCAAGCAAAATAAAAAAGAAACAGAAAAGTAGAACCAGCATCCTTTGAACACTATGCTGATATAACACACAAGAAATTTAAAGCTATTTCGCATTTTTATCTCACAGCCTTAACTCAGCTATTAACTGATCTATGAAGAGACAGAAGAACTGATAAACTGTAAGAGTAAGGACACAAAAGTATTCCTTTTGGTTTTTTGATAGCCCACATAAAAGTTATTTCCCCCAAATTTAGTGTATTAGACAACCAGATGCTGCTGAGACACATGGATGGAAGATCACAAATGGAAAGCCCAGACCTTGGGAAGCTGCAGACCAAGGTATTGTAAAATATTTTTGGACAGTAAATGAGAAAATGATAGATGCTCACAGAACAGGAGGTTTCTGGGAAATTCTGAACGGCTGCAGGAATGGTTGATTTTAGCTTATCAGGAAACCAATATCTAAAGTGCTGGAAGGGAATGTTAAAGTAAGTGTTCTCTGTGTTAACCCAGTTTTAAAAACTGTATTTGAAGGGAAACTAAAGAGAACAGGCCAGAAGAGCCAATGATGATTTCTATATCTGACTTCACGGGCCAGGTAAAGTTAGGTATGCTACACCCAGTTCCCATGTAAATGTGTAACAGACTAAGAAGGCAAGTACTTTTCTTCCTCACACATGTTGTACCCCCTAATCAGGTGTGAAATACACATTTAAATCTCTCAAGGAAAAGAGACATTTCTTCTCCCTACTAAGCCAAACTTTCATTTAAATTGATCCGTTTTCAATGGTTTAGTGAGAATAGTAAAAGAAAGAACAGTACCTGTCTGTGGGAAAAGAAAGCAAAAAAACCCTACAGATTCGCTTTCAAGTTAGTAGGGATGCAAAAGAGAAATAGTCCTTATCCAGAACTGAACCTACATTAAAATTGACAAAACTCATCAAAATCATAAAATCGTACTGCTCTACAGACATTTATGTTTCATCAGATATTATGGCCTTGCCTATTGCTTAGTCTCTAGCTTATCTGGCCCTTAAAACACTTCTCCTGGAAATGTCAAGACTACCTGTTCATGTATTAAATACTATTGTTCTAGACCAAAGCTATGTGTTTGCACATACTTCCCTCTCTTGCTTTCTGTATATAAGGGTAAAATAACTGAATACCCTCAAAAAGTACTGATACCTAATTTGTGGCTATTTTAGACCAAATAACAAAGAAACCATATTCTTTATTACCCCCAAATACTTAGGAAAATAAGCAAGTCATTACTCACTCGAAAATGAAATACTCAAACCTATCTACCCTTAGGGAAAACATGCTTTAAAAAAACCCTACTAATTATCTCAGAAAGTCATAAATGAAGCTTGAAAGAACTTCATCATTAAGAATTCGACTTACTGGGCTACCACAGATTTCAGCTGGTAAGCAACTTCTATCTTCCATTTGCTGGATTGGGGAAAGGAAAGCAAGGGAAAAACTTTCTAATTCCATTGTTCCTTGAGATAACCACTGAAAAATCCTAAGAATTCCTGCCATTACCAGATGTGCATCAGATGGTGGGGTACTTCCCAAAACATACTGTTACTTCCAGAGAAAGATTAATTCACCCAGAAGTGGCCTTCCCTGAAGACCTAAGTACTTTGATGGTAGGAGAAGCAGCAGAGAAGGGAAAAAGACTCTTTTACTCTTCCAGAGATCAGAATATGTCTGGACACAGTTGTTTTGCATTATCCTGGATTTTTTGGACTGATAATTTAGGCAGTTCCTGAAAACAAGCATTCAGCTCAACGCAAAGCTCAAAGAAGCTTTGAAACTGACACTTCTGCTCTGTAAAAAGATGGACTGAAGTCTACTACAAAGTTTCTAGGCTTACTCAAAGTAAGTGTCTGATACTCAGATGCCTTTTTTCTGCTGTTTCTAGTGAGAAGTGGGCACACTGGATTTGTGATCTGCATACAGTGGAGAATTCTGCCCCTCTACTCTGCCCTGGTGAGACCTCACCTGGAGTACTGTGTCCAGTTCTGGAGCCCCCAGCACAAGAAAGATGTGGATGTACTGGAGCATGTCCAGAGGAGAGCCACCAAAATGATCAGGGGAATGGAGCATCTCTCCTATGAAGACAGACTGAGAGAGTTGGGGCTGTTCAGCCTGGAGAAGAGAAGGCTCCAGGGGGACCTTCTAGTGACCTTCCAGTACCTGAAGGGGGCCTACAGGAAGGCAGGGGAAGGTCTGTTCCCAAGGGTTTGTAGTGATAGGACAAGGAGTAATGGTTTTAAGCTAGGAAAGGATAGATTTAGGCTGGATATTAGAAAAAAGTTCTTTAACACGAAGGTGATAGATCACTGGAACGGGCTGCCCAGAGAGGTGATGGAGGCCCCATCCCTGAAGTCATTCAAGGTCAGGCTTGATGGGGCTCTGAGCAACCTGACCTAGGTAGAAATGTCCCTGCTCAAGTAGGGAGGTGGGACCAGATGACCTCTAGAAGTCCCTTCCAGCCTAGAACATCCTATGATTCTATGATAGCTGAATCCTTCTTAGGGCTACCTCTAATCCCCTTTCCTTTCAATAAACATCAGTTTCAAAATTTCCTACGTAAAAAGATACAGCATTGATGTGTAATCCTGTACTTTACAGCCTCTGTAAGTAAAACATACACAGTATTCATGCAGGGAAAGTATATTCCAGAGACCAAAAGTTTTGAAGGTATCTCTCTAGCTGATGAGATGAACTTTGCTGATGACATTAATAAAATGAGTAGTCATTTTAGGCGATCTTTGGCACATCTACAAATCTGTGCATGGCTAAATAGAGCCATGGAGCCTCAGAGAGTTTTATATCAGCCCAAAAGAAGAAATACTACAGATAAAGCCATAAATATGAAATGCAAGTGTAACTTACAAAGATTTAAAAAAAAAAACCCACAGAATCTTATTTTTCTATGTCATATGATACCCTATTTAAAATTTTTCTTCAAGTAATTATTCTAGTTTCCTTTTATACATATAATGCTGTTCTATCTCTTTTTAAGCTAATGCTGATTTTTAGTTACTGTAATAGACCATATCAAAATCAATTTTAACTGGAAGACTTTGTAACTGCTACGAAACATTCATACATGTATGCACATCACAAAACAAAATTCATAATTTTCCTTAGATCTTGTAAAGACAAACCAAGTATATCTGTGTTAAAAAAAAAACAACCAAAAATGTTAGCAAAAAAGGGGGTTTGACCAAATTTCAACCATTAAAAATGCTATGAAGTAATTTGATTTCTCAGTTTTTTGCTTCTGCTTTTCAAATTTGCTTGCATGCCTGCTATGCTTCGAGTTAAAACTGTGAATCCAGGACTCACTGACTGTTTCCTAAACAAATTGGGAAGTTGTCATCAGGAAGCATCTGCTCCTCTACCGCTCTCACGTAAAATCATTCCTGTGCTCCCATAATGGACTATTGAGCAGACGTTTAAAAGCAATGTATGTATTAGAAAGAAAATTAGCTGTAACTACCTAATTAATTATATTAGTTCCATCATAAATGAATTATCACTGATTTTAATTGATATAAAATTGTTCTCAACCTTTAAGTATCCCCTAAACAAATTAAGTCAATTTGCTGCTTTTAAAACCCTAAATTATTTAATAGATAAGAAATGATGCCGCATGTCATTCTGAAAGCAAAATAATGTATTTGTGATATTTTTATTCCTCCTGATGAAGAAGCAAAGTTTAAAACCCCTGGTAACAAGTTAATTTGACAGCTAATAGCCTGTTTTGATACTCTTTAGTAGTAACTGTGCTCTGCAGACTGAAGAGCAGCAGGAAAGTAGGGGTTAAGGCAGGTCACCTTTGGAGGGAGTGCTCCAAAGGAAAGGGAAGGGCCAGGGAAGTGACAGAGCGGGTAAACTGGGAAGGCGACAGAAGGACTAAAGAGAAAAGGGATTTTTCTCTGCTGACACCAAATATTTCCCTCTCTCCACCCCACTCACACAGGCCAGCCGAGCCAGCCTTCCTTGCTCAGCCCAATTTCCCTTTGCAATGAAGAAGCGAGCCCTAACGCCTTTTCTGGGGGCGAAAAGCTAAGAGAAGTGGTTTAAAGAACAGCAAGCACATTTCTCCTGGATCTCGAGTCTCTGCTGCCTTTCTCCCAATTCCCATGTTCCTCATCTCTTTTCTTGCTGTCCTGACCTCTATTTCCTCCCACTGCAGGCCAGCCTCCTGGGAAATTCTCCTGCAGGAGCACGGCAGGACTGGGCTGCAGGCAGGAAAGGGAGGAAGAGGTGACGCAGGCACAGTTACTGGTACTGCTCCTTTCGCTGGCTGGGGTGGGGGGGAGAGGAGATGCAATCCAGATTAGTAAGCAAATCTGACTTCATTGCTTGGAATACATTTACACTTAATTTCATTTCAGCCTCTGAAGTTGAAAATAAATGTATCACTGCTTCTCCAGTGCAGCACTTCTCCTTCTTCAGAGACAACTGTGAGCTACCATGTGAAACACAAGAGCTTCAGAGAGCAGCTCCCCTCCCCATTCAACACTTTCCCTTTGGCAAATAGGGAGATCTGAATATGAAAATGGAATGGTAGGACAGTGTTCATCAGACAGAATTAAAACACAGCTTAATGTGGAGGGTGCGGCAGCGTGGTGAGATGGTATCTGCACTCTTTATTCTTCCTCTTGGGTGTTCTCCACATTTATTTGGACTGTGCTTCACTTTTTTTGCCTGCAAGCCCCCATGGGTCTAGTCTCTGCAGGTCATTTGCTGCTGGGTTTTCTCCCTCCTGTGCAGAGTCTCAAGTCATCCCCCACCCTTACACAGACCTCAGATCTTTGGATTTGATCCTCTCTTTCCCTTCCCTGCTGAAAACGCAGCATAGTCACAGTGGTCAGTGAGGTACCCTGGTTGGAGGGGAGGAGAGTTGGACCTCATGGCAGCAACCCACCTCACGCCCTCACAACCAGCTTGGATCCTCCCCATAAGGTGGAGGATGGCAGGAGACAGGAGCTTGGCTGACTGAGGGAAGGCTGAACTGCCAGTGCACCCAGTGCAGAGATTCAAGTCTGAATTACTTTGAAATTGCAAGGAAGCCTACAAAATGAAAAAAATCTCCTTGCAAAACTAAACATGCCAAGGAAAAAACCCAACAAACCAAGACTTGCAAGAACCTCAAAACCATCCTAGCACATGGGGGTTTTTTAAATACAGCAGAATCTCAGTTTGCATTAAGTGATTATAAGTATCCTTTTCACTATCAAATATTCATACTATGCTAAAATTTATTGGCTCTAATCAAACTTACCCCATTGTATCATGGCCTGTAAAAATGCATACAAATGAGGACATCTTCCTGAATAATTTAAGTGAAGATGAATGGTGTGCAAATGTCTTTGCCACCAGTTGCAAAATTTTCATATACATTAATAAACTGCTCTTTTATGTGATGTATATACGGGGAAACCAACAATCTCCATGTGTTTTCCAGTGCCACCATCATTAGTGAGAGATGAGGCAATATGAGGATAACGAAAGAGCTCTGAAGAATAATAAAGTTACCTTACAGATTTATTTTCTGTACACAGCTACAAAATCCTCCCCATTATCTTCGATTTAGCCAAATGAAGAACCTGGTTGAATACTGCCCCTCAGTAACAGAGAAAGAAAGCGACCCTTAAATTATTCAGTGATGTTAACAAATGCCATGTCCAAAGAGCCTTCTTTTGGAAGATGCAGCTACCTTGAAATGGAAAAACTCAGAGGTGAGGTAACATACACAAACAACGTATTCCTATGGGCACACAGATCCCTGAAATACTTCATTTCCCAAAGGAAAATCTGACTGCTAGTCAGCACCCTGACCATGACACTGTTAGAGCACCCAGTTGTTATTAGAATGACTATTTTCCCACCAGAAATACAGGTTACTAACAAAAAATCTTTGTCTTTTGTCACTCAAGGCATACCAAAAGACCAAAACCAAGACTTCCACCCCAAAAGAACACAGCACATAAAATTGCAGTAGTCCCTCATGCATTAACAATTGCTTCTAATGGCTGGAAATTAGATTTGTCTTTTGATTGCTTTAAAGCCGCTATCACAAGTGAAAGCAAAATCTATTCAAGCAAAAGAAGCAATGGACCATGAAAACAGAACAGTTGTGATTTTTTTCTTCACATAAAGGTGGGGAATTCTTTCAAAATCACTCTCCACTCTTCCTAGCTTGTCACATATAAAACAGAGAATTTGGTGGCTTCTCTCCTCCCACAGAAAAAACATTTTCTCCTTTTTTATGTAAGAAAAACAAGACTGTTCTGAGCAGGCTGAAGCACTGAGAGACAGTATGTTAGAAAATCTCTCCTGGTGGAAACCAGAGCTAACACCCAGCAAAGCTAGCAAACAGGGCATGGTAATCAAAGGAGCAGGGAGGGACATGGCCCACCTGCTGAGGGATGATGGACTAGCCTAGACTATTCAAAATTCTTAAAAGAAGGGTTCACACAAAGGTACAGACGCACACCTTGCAGAAGAACAGAGCAAGCTCCTCTGTAAGTTGTAGGGATGCATTTACTTCTGCTATCTCCAACTAATATTCTTTGTCAATATTGTTACTGGGAATCAAGCATTTGCAGCAATCCTTCTTTCCAAGCATGGTGAGATAAGAAGCCATTAGAGATGGTGGCATCCACACCTCCTCTTTTTTGCCTCTAGCCCTTCTGTAAGAAAAGTCATGTAGGACAGGTAAGGTACGGAGAGCACTCTGCATATGTCCCTCTGCAGGGACAGAAACACCAGCCTCTTCTGAGTACGGTAAACATGAGTCCAAAGTCCTTTCCTCTGTCTCATCCAATGTATACTTATTATTCCATATGAAGCAGAAGAGCTTCCACAACACCTTAACACCCAACGAGTCAGCTTTCAGGCCCTCTGCTAAAGGAGAGACTCAAAATCAGGATCACCCATAATATCCCTTGTACTACAGGGCAATGGAGGACAACCAGCACCTCCTCTGGCCATCTTTGGCAGGGCACATTTTGCCACTGTGTTCTCAGAAGCCTTGCTAGATCTGGTCCTGAAGATGAGATGGGCCATGGAAGTTCATGGCATGACCAACCTGGGATTGACTCCCGGGGCTTCCAGGCACATCCCAGGTTACGGGGCAGGAGAGAAAGACTTCTTCCAGACCAAACTTTGGTCAGAGCTGCCAAGTGCATCCTCATCCTTTGGTGGATAAAACCTTGAATGACTTAGATGAGTGGCTCTTCCTACTCTAGGATTATATCGTGAAAACTATGTTTAACAGAAAGTTTTGGAATTTCATTCACAAGCCATCACAAAAAGTACTTGCAAAACACACCAGTCCTCAGCACTGCTACCATATAAGAACAAGCTACACGTACCCACAGGGCTGCACAGAGTTTTTAAGGCTCATGAGAAACAAATCAAGTAGGCATAAATACACATTGTTACAATTAGTTTGCAGTAATTATTAGAGTAAAAAAAAATTCACACACAAGCATTTTACTTGAATTTTATACAGGCAAACCTAAACCAAATTGCAGCAGTTTCGCATTATTTTTGACATTATCCTGCACTTGTACAAATTGGAGAAAGTTACTACTTCAAGGTTAAGTACTATTTCACACGACTATTGCTCTTTTGAAGCGAAGTGCTTCCAGGATTGGGCTCTATGCTTCATAATAACATGCTTTATAATAGGCAGAAAGAAAAAAATTGCTACGCTACAACACAAAGGTGGCAGTTCAGCTGTATTTTAGGTCAGTTTTATTTTTTTAGAACAAGGATTATTATTTCTGCTTTGAGAATCTCAGCAGCAACCCAGTTTTGGCCACATTCAATTCAATGGGGAGACTGACAGCAAATGCCTACAAACCTTTACTTGATAGAAGACAAACTCAAATCCTCATTAATTTCTCAGATGGGAAACTGTATGAAAATGGTGCCAAGACTGACAGACAGTGTTTAGCAGTAATTCAAGTGAAAAAGTTACAGACAGAAATGCTCAAATTGTCACAAAATCTGGCATTATAAAAACAAGAAATGTGAATTTAAAGGTGACAATTAAAAGGAGCTGAAGGGGAAGCAGAAACGGTGAGGTTCTGGGGTTGCTGCTGTGCCAGGGGCTTGGCCACCACGGTGAGGCCGGGCAGGTGCTTCAGGGAGGCTTGCCTGCCCTGGTGGCCACCCAGGACACTGTCACCAGGACAGCAACTGACTGCAGTCAGTCGCTGCCTAGTTGAAATAGTGTCCGATTAAGTCAATATCTGCAATATCTGTCAAAATGATCAGTCAAAAAGTCACCTGAGATGCTAATCTAATCTATGATGATCTAGCCTATATTGTATATGCACACAACGAGAAGCGATAACCATATACAATGTAGCTTAATTACAACTAGTTTATTCGAATATGAGAGAGCCAATTAACTGTACATTAAGGCTAAAGCATATATATTATTCTCTTATTAAGATAACAGGAAGAAAATATAAAAATAACATGATCCATTTCACATTCAGAATAATCTTAATTCAAAAATGTTAACCATGACTCAAAATAATTATGAATTTCCTTGTAAATTCTCCAAAAGATCTGAATTTGTTGCTACAGTTACATAAAACTAGTAGGATACTAGGATTCAGTGATGTTTTCTTTTTGGAAATGTATACATATAGTAAGTATTTTTTTATGGAACAAGGCCTGACCCTACTAAGTCAAATAAGTTCAGCTTTTGCTTGCTCTGAAAAAACTGTTTTAATATAAGATGTAATACAAATGTACTTACTCTCTAGTCTCTAAACGCTTACATAGGAAACAAAACTCTGAATCCAGATTCAGGCAGGTCAAAAGCCCATTAGTTCATTTTCAAACAAGATACTCTGTAAGAATATTCTAGGTATTAATAAATATAATGTTATCAAATGTCATTGATCACAACCAGCCCAACTGTATATTGGAGACATTCACGGTGGCTGGAAAGAAAGCGCTGAATTACTTCTTTTATTAACGTGATCTCAAATGAAAACTGCCATGCTGTATTACACGATACTATTAATTTCCAGGCATGCAGCACATAATAGATCTCCATGCAAATTTAACTGCTAGCAGGCTTTACAAAGAAGTAATTGTAGTTGGACAAAATGCAGCAGAAATTCACAAAACTCAAATGAGAAGACACAATGCAATACATTCTTGCAGTTAAAAACTGCCTGTTAAGGCATTACCTAACAATAAAGATAGCTTTACTATACTCCTACGGCTGAATAATATGGAAAGGAGACTTCTGTGGAAAAAATAAAGAAAATACAGAAGTATAAAAGGATTTCAGCTATAGTAATACACCACTAAGAGTTTTGTGCAATTCAATACACCTGCACCTTAAAGCCGGCTATACTCCAAAACTAAGAATTTGGAGTTTGCTTTACAATTCTTTAAAGTCAAGTAGAAAATTTGTATGAATTATTTATCATGTTTCTGGCTGGACCGGGTCTTCTAACAGCCTCCATGTTCATGCAAACTCTCTTTTATTCGACAAGAAAGCCCAGTACAGAGTTAGGGACACTCAAAATTCTTCCATTGCAGGATGTGGTGGAAAACACCTTTAATGGTCAACAATACTATGTAAGTACAGAGACCAGACAACACCGCTGCCGCAGGTGGTTCACAACAATCAAGACATGGTACACACTTGGCCAAGCTCATGTATAGTGTTACTACAGACAGTTTACACAGATGCCAAATCTGCATAATGGGTGAGCTGTTAAATAAATTAATTTATCTCATTTTAGGGAATTCATCTTGCAGTCGAATTGCTCAGTACTAGGTGGAGAGACTTGAAGAGATTGTTCTCTACACAACTTTTCAGCAAGCACATCGAAATTTTCCTTCAAACTTTACAAATAAGCTATGTCAAATAGCAAATAAGCAATTAGGAAGTTGTTCCAAACCAATGTTCAGATTTTTCACTTTTTGGGAGCAGCAGAGAACTTGAGAAGGAAAAGGAGAGCTGCCGTGTTTGCCTGCTCCCTCTCAGTGCTGCACTCACCCAGTCGCACAGTTCCTCCTTCTGCATGGGGAAACTCAAGAGGTACAATTCTCCTCCCTCAGAACAGCACCTCAGACACTGAGCCACAAAGCACGTGAGGTGACATCTCTCCTGTTCTGCTGGAGTTAATGTCTGCTGGAGCAGGGAACAGAGCTCAGGGACTCCCAGGCTCCAGTGAATGACACCATGCTGTACTTGCCACCACAGGCGATTTTGTGTTCAGAGGGCACACAGTGTGAGAGGCTCCCACAGCCCCAGCTCCCTTGACTGTATCAGAAAGTGATTCGCTCGGTATCCCACAGGATTGGAAACACAGGGGACAAGAAGCAGGGAAGGAGCTGGTAATTGTATACAATTACCAGCAGTGCAAGAGAAACACCCAGAACGTCGCTTTGACTGTTGCTACGTTTTATCTGCTCTCATTTCCCTCAAAAGCTTCTCTACAGCTATTGGAGTTAATTTATCCCTTCAATTTGATTAACGTATCTCAGGGACTATTTCACATATTCGTCCCCACTTACAACTAACTGAAGCTAAGACGACAAAGTATTTAATTGGTTAAATTGCTCTTGCTTTTCAAAACTGAGATATTCCAAGTGTCCCGAAGGCATTTAGTTCCAAAACAGGAAGCTGAAGAGGAGAGCACTCAGTAATTCTAATCGTGTGCAGATCTCTTGGAAAGTATTTTCCTAAACATTTGCTGAAAGAACCTTTTATTGTACTGCGTGCTGCTGCACGTACCCCAAATAGGGTCCCACAGAAATGGCAAGATACTTAAATTATTTCTGGTTATGTAAAGGAAGCAACCTAGAATCGACCAAGACTATGCTTTCCTAAATATTAAACTTCAGTCATGTACAAAACAAATGAAGTAGAGGAAGAAAAAGCAACTAAAAATACATTAAATGTATTATTAACATTGTAGACAATAACTTTATTCATAAGGCAGAGGATATGAATGGTAACACTGCACCAAAATCAAAGACACAATTTAACCGATTTTTTTCCTAACTTCAGTTTACAGGTTCCTGCAACTCAACAGCAATCCCTGAAGGAATAATTTTAGAATAAAGGCCTGGTGTCCATATGATATTTCAAAAAGCACTGCTGAGGTCCCTATGCTGTAATGTTTCAGGTGAAAGAGGACTGCTGCGTTTCTGAGTTTGCTGAGTCTGGAAGTAATACGTGAGCAGATCGAGAATTTATGACTGCAAGAATCAGTTCCCAAGCACCAGGATCTTCCATATGCTGAGTTCTACTGGACTGTAAGCAGTTTATAGAAAAAAGGAAAATGCTGGCTTTTTATATTTTCAGAAATGTTTGCACACCTATGCATGAGTGTAGTTAAATGGAATATGTTTTTTATAGCAGAGGGTAATGTTTTTCCTCAAAGGCCGCTACCTTGTCCAGCATACATGACAGTACCATACTTTTTATTCTTGTCACTCAGTATGTGACTTCCAAGCCCCAGACAGAGATGAAGCACGGGAAACTCCACTGCATGTCCCTAATACTGAGACAAACCGTGAATCCGCATTTCTCCAGAAATGACTCACAGGCAGCTACACCAGGCAGAGGAAAATACTCGAGAAATGAAGGTTCCATGGAGCTTTTGGTGCAAATTTTGTGATGCCTTTTCAAGGGAAGGAAGGCAGAAGTATAACATCATAGCATTATACTGATCTGCTGATTATAGTGTCAGCAGGTAACGTTCTGATCCACTTTGCTAGGTCTGGGGATGTTCCACTGCTGGTAGGCATTCACACACAACTGACATCACCAAAATACATCATTTGAGCACGGGTCACTCACGTTCACTGTCACCTCTAGTATAGTTAGTAAGTGTGTTAAAACAGAAAATGGGGAAAAAAGTGTTGCGAAAGATTTGTCCATTATCCAAACAGAGAATAAAACTTAAGTGAAGAAATAGTAAAATACAAATTAAAATCACAAAA
>VZZY01011642.1:68628-107952 GCA_013400335.1 Eurystomus gularis | reverse complement strand
AAAAAAAAAAAACCAACAAAAAAAAGGACAAGTGCTGGAAACACCATTAGCAGAGAGGAAGGATGATCGCTGAAACCAGTGTTAGTGACAGGGCTGTATTCGAGTTACATTGGAGGCAGGCAGAGGTCAACGGGAAGCACTTGCAGTGTCAGTAAATTGATTCAAGAACTCTGGCAACATGGGAAGAACCAGAGACTTCCGGAGGAGAGCTGGTGCAAGAGCTGGAGGAAGATACTAT
The DNA here is from genome assembly GCA_013400335.1 of Eurystomus gularis. Lineage (NCBI taxonomy): Eukaryota > Metazoa > Chordata > Aves > Coraciiformes > Coraciidae > Eurystomus > Eurystomus gularis. The sequence goes on along the minus strand of VZZY01011642.1, from coordinate 107,714 downwards.
GGGCAGGTTCTCCCTTTGAGAGAAAATGCTTTCAGTGCCGATATTCCAGCTGTGAATGCTACAGAGAAATACAAATAACGCAGATGAAGATACTTCAGCTTGGGTGAAAAATCATCCAGGGGAAGAATTATAAAAATAGAGTACAAATAGTACTGATAGGATTTTATTTGGATAGAAATCTCTCAAAATACTGTTAGAGAGATTAGTACTGCCAGGAACTGTAGGAGACGATGTTTGTAATATCGTCAAGACTCACTTTTCCTCAGATGCTTGATGCACCTAAGATGCTTAGACGCGACACTTGAATTATTTCTTCACCAAAAAGCCCCTGCATTAACAAAAAAATACTTCTATGTGGATTAACAAAGTTTCAAGATGATTATGGGATAGCTGCTTATGTAAACAAATCTGACTCAAAGATTTCAAATACACATATGTGCAAATAGAGAGGGGTGCGTATGTGGTATAAGGTTCTCTGACTGTTGTGTCTTGCTCAAACTCTCAAAAACAACCAATTGCAAGACTGCAAATCAGGTGGGAATCTCTCCACTGTCAAACTGGCAGAAACCACTGAAATTTTAATGCCTTGGACAGAAGATCGGAGTGTGCTCTGCTTTCTAGGATCAGATAGGAATTCTACAAATTAAAGGGCTGTTCTGTATTTTGCAACAGATCTTCACTTTTTATGATGAACTGAGAAATGTGTTTTGGCCTGCAATATGCAGATCATCACAGAGCAGGTATTTTATGGATCCTTATGGAAAGTAAAAACTGCCAAAATTCAGGCTGCTTTTACACTTACAAGCGGCAAGAGGCTCACCAGACATGAGTAGAAGAAAAACAAGGAAAAAAAGTAGTGTAATAATGTAGTAAGGCTGAGGTTTAAATTAAAAATAACAAAGGAACAGTCCCAAGCCGAACTTCAGATTTTGCCTCAGTGCCCAGTATAAGCATTCAGAGCACTACAGTAGAAGATGAGAGCACAATATAACGGTTCATGAGAATGAAGGTACATTCACATGACAGATCTTGGTCACTGGCAGGAGAGCCAAGAAGTGGGACAGGAACAAGCTCCAGTCTAAAAGAATGGATACATGAAGGGACAGGCCCAGCAGAAAGGTTTTTTTATCACTGAATCATGCTGGAGTGATAATACCTTAATGAAAAATAGCAAATGAAGTTTCTGCATTTAAGAAAGAAGAAAAGAGCTGCTCAGGAAACTGTTGTCTGACCTGAGCATATAAAGGGGTTAGAACCATTTTTGAAGGAAATAATATTTAAACATACAGAGCTATATAGAAACTGGGATAATGCATAATGTTGCTTTAGCAAAGAAAGAGCACGCCAAACTAACCTGATACCTTCCTCTGACAGGATAACTGAATTAGTGGACAAGGAAATGCAGAAGATTCAGTCTGTCTGGGTTCAGTAAAACATTTAATACTGTGCCAAATGGGAAATTATTATTTAAACTGGAAAAGGTTAGGATTGTATAAAAAATGTAATACATAAGAACCTGGAAAAAGGGGAGATAATAATGGGATATGCTAAAAGAAGATTACTGACCAGGAGACAGATGACCAGCCTTAGTTAGTCACCTCTAAAACTGGTCTGTAAAGTAATCTTAGTTAAAATACTCCTTAATAACCTGAGCAAAAAAGCAAGAGATTGTAGACAAATTTTGCTGACGATACAAAGCTGGGAAGCACGGTCAATAGAGCAGGAGATAGAAACTGTTACAGGAAATAGAGTTTATAACACAAGTGTTGTCACATGAAGACTACCCACAAGCTGATCTCAGCTCTACTCTCCCTCTTTGTCACAAAAGTATTGACAGTATCAACAACTCAAAAGACATATGCACCTCATTCTCCTATCGCTACCAGATATTTCCTCCACACTTCACAGATCTCATTTGCTCAACTGTGTTATGCACAAAGAAAAGAGAACTAGAAATGCTGAGATCTGACTAAATGCTGTTATTTCCACTCCATGAGAAATTCCTGTAATTTAACATTTGGGGTTTTTTTTAGTCAACATAAAAGTTAAATATGAACATTTTTCACATGACAAAAACTTTCTGGTTTGACACGGTAAATACTAAAAAATGAAAATGCCAGTATTTCCGAATTAAAGTGTGCCATAATCTGCTGAACTGATTCACTTAGAATCAGCTGGACATTCCGCTCAATACTCCTAGTAGTGTGCATAACATAATGCATGTCTGATTCTCACCCCTAAAGCCTGATTCCTAGCCAGCCTTCTAGCCTTTCTAGCTGGACTTCACTACCCTTATGTCCACAGAGTCAAAGGAAATGCTATTCCAGAAGTATAATGCCATTTTGCCCAACAGAATGTTGGTGGAGAAGTACCTGAAAAACACCAGCTCTGCTGGGCAATGCAGCAAACTGTTGAACTGTTCCTAAAAACACTTTCAGGAAAGTTCAATACACCGTCACACTCTCAGTAGGATTAAACTGATCCTAGGTAAACTGCTTGATTTTCATTTTCTGAGTAGAAAAATAAATTCCTGAAGAGAATTTGAGTTTGTAGAAAATGAATTTTCCTTTAAAGAACCCTCTAACACCTTAACCTCTGCCATAGTATCCTTACAGTGCTATGCAAAAGAGAACTGCATGATTCTAAACCTGACTATAATTATAACTTACTAGTTAAAGAAAACCCATTTATTTTATATCGAGCCCACAGATATTTCAAATCCCTTTATAAGGCTTTTGCTACGTGAACATGGTGAGCAATGTACTTCAAGAGCCAAAGTATGCATTTACATGACAGAATGTAAAACCAAAATCAATTTAGAAGGCTACAATTACATCAGTTTTGTTCTTTGCCTCTGAAAACAACTGGCAATACACAAATCTGAATTAAAATAAAATCAAAGGTCTAACTTCAAAACAGCCCAGTCCCCAAGGTCTAGAGCTAAAGCATCTACCAGCTCTACAGATCTGCCTCATGTATCACCTAAAAACATCTAAGCTGTTCAATAATGTGAAGAAGTGAGATAGCAGCAGCCTGTAATACGGTGCAGGAGGTGCAGTCATACGGACATAAATCTGTGCTTTTATCAGCCAAGTTTGTCTCATTTGGGGCCAGGGATGGTTCTACCTACTACCACAGCAGAAATGGCTAACCTTGGCTCTTAAACTACACCCACACCACCAGCTCTTCGCTGGCATGGCTGGCAGGGCATGCTTAGTGCAGGCTTGCCATATTACTGAGACACTTCCAAATAGTTTCATGCCATTTTCTAAACAAGCATTTTAAAATGTTTGTATTTCGATGGAATTAGACGCAATATTCCCGTTTTTCCCTCTAGTAGAAACATTCAATGAACCCATCCCACCCTTTCCAGCACTTACAACACATCAACCAAGAAAAAAAATCACATTTTCCTCCCCTTCCCGCTAGAGACACAGACCTCCAACAGGAAGCTGTATTTCAAACTAAATCTGAGGGTAGAGGGGGTGAAGCTAGCCCTCTAGTCCTCCTCTAATGCTGCTTCTTTATCTTCATTCTGAATTGTCCTCCAATTGCTCAGAGATATGGGTCACCAGAGAAATGTGTAACTACTTGCAATACAGTATGTTAGTACTCAAATAGAAAACACGGTTGCTGCTCAAGCCGAACAAACAACCTGCAGCTGGGGAATCCGTAATGATAACCATGCTCTCATTACTACAGAACATGCAGTAGGAATTCCTTGCATCACATACTGTGCTTCATCTGGGCAACGTAATGTTTCCTCCTTTCCCCTGCTCAGGAAAAACCGTAAAATTAAAATTGGATGACAATAAAAACAAGAAAAATGGGGCTGAATTTATGGCTTGCTTAACTCTACATGTTCTAATGTGTAGCATGGAAGAATAATGTAGACCCCTGCACTAACACTGGTTATATACAGTTCTATTGTGAAATACAGCTTGTTCTAACTTTGAAGTATAGGTTGATCATATAACACATAATACCAAACAGCTCAGGCTTGAGATTTTTATCCTCACAGTCTGTAGTCATAGGAATTTTTCTTTTAAAGTTGCACTGTGTTTGGTTTTTCTACAATTCCAGCTTTAAAAACAATAAGGCAAAATTTCCAGTAATAAGCCCAGGAGGACCAACATATACCAAAGAAAGGCAAGGTTCTAAACACATCTATTCCTTGTTTAAGATAGGAACAGTTGAAAGGAAACATTACAGTGCAATGATGGAATAATTCAATGTAAAGTTCTTGCCCTGGTAATTCTATTGAATATTGTTAGGAGGTCTTTCAATGCAAAGTGGCATTACAAAGTTCACTGCATATTCTGTATCTGTAAAAGAATCATTATCTGTAAAGGATTGCTCTTTTACAAAGTTACCTTGATTTGTTAACTCCTACTGCCTACAAACACAAGCTATCCATGAAAACTGGAACAGAAACGTGGACTGCTTTGATCAAGCTTACATGGTAAATTCACAACAGAACTGAGTATAACCCATTATTTTGATTCCTAGTGCCAAAATGCTGTGTATTTCCACACACTCAAAACAATAATTAGCTATCTTACAAATCATTATTTTAGCAAAATAACTTCAAAACCAGTTCTGAAAGTTCAATAGGTAAACTGTTTACGAACATTAGCAACCTTTAAAACAAAGGATGGCAGTAAAATACAAAGACATACTAAAGATGTTTCTGTTTTCAAAACCAAACATTCCAAAATAAAGATCAAATATGATCAAGCTGTGATCATTCAGTGGTAAAACATCAACATGTTTAGAAAGCCCTTTTCACAACTTTTCCTGTTTCCTTTTTTCAAATGGAAATCAGTAGAAACCATCCTTAATGGTTATCAAAGGTGGGCACCAATCACAGGACAATATTAGCAGAGCCATGTCTCAGATGGCCTTTCGATACATGCTGGTACCTTCACAGCTTTAGCCACTGTCAAAATTGTGCTTTGAAACAATCTAACAAGCAGCTTACAGCAGAATGATAACTCTCTATTAAATACCTAAATCAAGCACAAAAATACTACCAAATTGTTTTGTGAACTACTGGACAATGTGCTTTCAAAAGCTGGATGCCATTGCATCAGCAAAAATGAAACACAGTTTTCATCTAAAAAAACAAAGAAACCTCAAAGAACAAAATGCAGTAATACCTGAACCTTTTAACACCAAGATTTGTGAATTTATTCAGCTGCTGCAAGACTATTACCAGATAGAGCCAAGGCAAATGATATGACTGTGCCTGTAAAGCCAATAGTATCATGCTAGTAACTTCCAGTGTAAACCCAGGCACAGAACTTGATGGCAGAGAAGCAACAGTAGACGCATGATGTGTTTGTATCTTTAACTCAGAGGTGTAATTTAAACAATGATATGGTTAACTCTTTCACAAATTTGTCTTCAAATAAGGATTAAATCACAGAGGTAGGTGCTGAAAGCACATTTAAAACACAGTTTAACCTATTCTTATTAAAAATCCTCTTCTCATGTTTCATCTGTAAGCATTCCTGTTAGCTCTTCAGTCATACAGTTCTTCATTACAGTAAAGAATCGTATTTTTTAAAAAATAAAATAATAGAAAAATCTCAATTCTTAACATAATCTTTGGAGGAAAGATTAAAATGGGAAGACAAAAGAAACATTAATTTTATAGTAATAACTAAACAAATACATGTCCTTAAAACTATGAAGGATGATGTGTCTGTAAAGCCGGGCAGGTATCAGCTTTCCAAAGCAAACTGAGCGGCTACAGTCTACTTGTTTCATTTTGCCATGGTTCATGTGGTTGTACATAAGCAACCCTCTTGATACATGACAATTTCCCACCATTCCATGTGATTTGGAATGAAAAGGAAAAAACATACAAATAAATGCAGAATACTTGAATCGTGTATTTTGGGGTTTGCTGAGGTCCAGGCTTTCCAAAATGCATAAATGTTGGATAAAACTCCCGCCCACACACCAGCTGAAATACTTGAAATGTGAGTTTGATGATCATGATCAAGGAACAGGATGCAGCATCGCGTCTAGTACCGGCCTTGCACAGCAATCGTGCACCACACAGTCTCTTAGAGAGGCTAGCTCCTTCTCAAAACCATTCATTCTCCTTGCCCCACTCCTCCTGACAGTCTTGAAATCTCATCATAAACAATTCAACTTTCAACAGGATTTCTGCAGCTTTCATACCTTTGGTATCAAGTGTTCTCAGAAAACCCAACTTTTTCTAACTTATCTCTTAATCACACTGTCATTGAAGGAACTGTTGATACTGCAGATATTAAGTAACGTACATGTAACTAAGAGAAAACATACATATCAGTCGGAAAGCACAAAAAATAATAATCACATGCTAGATAGAAACGTGTAACTGCTAAATAAAAAGAAAATAGTAATATTTAATTCTTTGTTACGGAGAAAAGCAAATTGGTAAAATCAAATGCCACGTAGCAAAGTTTTTATTTTGGTTTTAAGGTTTAAGGTTAGACACTGTTGAGAAATAGCAGTTACAGAAGTCGTATGACTCGCATAAACTCTAAAATCTCCATTTCTCTTCCTAGAAGACCATGTATGTTTGTACCAACGCTGCTCTACTCTCATGTGAACAAGCCTCGCTGAGATGCCCTGTAGAAGCTCCACTAGTTTCAAAGTTCTAGAGGGTATTTATAAGACACCTGTCATTAGCTACTGCTGTGAACAATTAATATGACTTCTAAAATGCCCATTCTGTTTTATATTTCCACTTCCCCATTCTTACATAAGTCTTTGCCCCTGATACTTCACATATTAATTTTTTCAGCCCCCATGAACTCATTCTTTTAAAAAAAAAAGCCGAGCAATCATGTCTCTATCTGCACAGAAAAGCAAACAATTATACTGTCTGCTCTGACGAAGAAACATGACTTAGTGCTCATATTATTGCTATTGATTGCCAATCACAACTGGGAACTGTCTGAGTCACTCAGACAAAATTAACCTAAAAAGAGCATGTTAATATTAGATTTTCTCATATAAAATCATAATTCTATAATCAAGGTTAGTCTCTTTTCTTTTTTCAGTACAAAGCTCTACTAAGACACTGACTATACAGACGGTCTATCCTCTTCCCCACTTGTGACTGCACAGACACACTTTAACAGACGCGCCTGACCAAAGGACAGGCTTCCAAAAGCCCGTATGAAACACAGACAAACCTGACACATGCTACATCTTCATCTCCTGGGGATCCTTCTGAGGCTTCAAGGCACATCAGGGGAAGAATAGCAAGGTGGGCCAAAAGATCGGTGCCTACACAAACCCACAACTACTGGCCTCAGTCCTATTATGGCTATAAAAGCTGCTGAGCAGCTGGGTATAAAATATGATGCAGAATTGAAGATAATACTTCTGAAAAAAAAAAAAAAAAAGCAGAACGGTCTTTTGGTTTAGGAAAAAGGAAATGAAAATTCAACACACTTGTAGATGACTTCTACTCAGTCTTCATTTTATCATCATCAAAAAAGTATTCACTTCAAACTCTTTACCATGTCCTGGCTCATTTTTCTAACATGAAAGTAAAATAATAAGCTTGAATCAAGTTCATGAAGATGCAAGGGGTTGAGAACAAGGGCAAGGGAAGTTAAGAAGAATGTTAATATTCAAAACCTATCTATTCCCCTAGGGCAAGCTTTCAGCACAGATATGTAAAACGGCACTTTGAAAAACATTTGTTCTTCTTCCCAACGACTACACTTCCAGCCACTAGAAGGTAAGTACTATGGACTGCTTAATAGCACGTACGCTTAAAGCTGTACCATGGTTCCCAAATACCAGCCATTTGTAAAGACTGCATAAAAAGTGCTTTTCTGAACCTGAGGTGTGCAGAAGCGTGAGACGATCTGGGGGATTGCCGAGGGCTCTGCTTTACTCCACCTGTCCCCTGCCTGCCAGGATGTTTTCCGACCAGCCAGCAGCTGATACCAGGTGCACACGGAACCCTCCAGCTGGCAGGACTCATGCACAACTCCAGAAAATCCCAACCTTCCCTCAGGTTGTAGTTCCCTGCTGCTTGGCAGCGTCACATGCTGCTTTTCTAGGATACGTCTTCTCTGGAGAAGCCTGTCTGTCAGTTCTGTTCATTTTTAACACCAGATGACTTAAAAATGAAAACAAATTTCACCTAGGAAAGCAAAAGATTATGTTCTTGGTAACAAAGCTGGAAACAAGATTACGGAGAAAAAGGTAAAAATCTAAAGGTTTGGATAATCTAAAATTGTGTTTCACTAAAAATAGCATTTTTAACCACCAGAGTGTTTCTCTGCTTCAAGGCAAAGCTGGGCCACAAAGGTGAAACAAATGGCTAACCTTGCAGCATTCTCCCTCTTTAATCCATCAGAGCTCAGCTCCAAAACCACATTGCAAGAGCAGGGACCAAGTTTTCACCCTCTGAGACTGCTCAGAGCAGTGCTCTCTCCACTCTCTTCCTCTGCTCTTGTGCTCAGGGTAGGACCTCTCACCCCTTCTGCTCCCTGGCTTAACAATCACACCCAGTTCATTTTATCGGATAAGAATGTAGTTTTTAGACTGATATACTATAAATGGCTACAACAACTCCAATTTCCAATCCCAGGAAGAAAAAAAAAAAAGAAAAATGAAAGCAACCAAGGGATTTAATAATTTGTCTCATCCCATCACATCACAATTCCTAAATGTCTAATGCTCATCACAAAGTGGATACAAGCTGCCTGAAGCCCACAGGCACTACTACTAATAATACTTTCAAGTAGCAGTGTCAGGTGTGAACCATGGAAGCATAAAAGTTCCCCGCTCAATCTCTGGAGAAAAAAAAAATGCAATGTGTGCCATCATGAAGCAAATTTTAGCAGGGAACAATCTTATGCCATATCAATGACTGTCTACTTATCTTAGGCTTTCTCTAGATGTTCTTCTTCACAGTCCAGGTGTAGCAAATACTTCTGCCCTCTTTCTCACACATAAGAAGGATGACCACGCACCTGATCATACCCACAAATTCTCAGCCCATTTCCTCTAACTAAACCAAAACTATTTCCTCATTTTCTTTGGAAAGCTTATCCTAAGACATAATTTTCCCAAAGGTACCCTGGAATCTCAGTGACGAAGCAGGACTCCAAACAATAAGGGCAGGTGTTTGTTGGGAAGGACATAAAAGAAGGAGGAATTCCTAGCTAAACTTCACAGGTAAACAGAACTTGGGAGCCAGGATTTGAAGTAACAAAATCCAAGGTATTTTGAGGATTGTATTTTCTCAAAATCAGACCCCTTTCAGCACCCTGTATCTAGGGCAAAAGTGAACATCTCTCACACAGACAATGTAAAGATGGGGGTCCTGTTTTACAAGGGAATATATGCATTCTTGTGCAATCTCTGCTCTAGTTTCCTAACCACCAAGCAGCCTTGCAAAAACTGATATAAATATATATCTCATCAAAGGCATTAACTCTAAATACCTGTCTTTCACCATAGTTATAGATAATACCAAATGAATATGGTGTATAAAATGGGTGGGCAAAGGACCTTCTGGGTCATTAAGTTCAGCATCTCGTCACCACAGGTATCAAACATCATATAATGCTTTTAACCCAACACACATTATCTGAAAGCTAACTGGCTTCAGGACACTTATTTCTTTGGAAAGCCATTTCAGCACTTTCTCCTCTGGTTCTAGCGCAAATTTATCCAAGTTCAGTTTGTAATTTTCAATTCCAGTACCAACCTTTTAGTTTAGCTTAAATAACTTTTTCATTTCCTGGCATTTCAAACCTTTTTTTCCCCTAATTAACAGAGATAAATCATACTTCATTTCAGGCTTTGATTTTTTTCTCGGCTAAACATGATGAACTCTTCTGGTCTTTTCTCATAAGGCAGGCTTTTCCCAGTCTGATTCTCCCAATCTCTATAACAATTCTATTTTTTTTAATTCCCTTTTTATTGAGCTGGAGCAACTGAAATTAAACATACAGCACGATAGATGAGTCCTCATCATCCTCGTTGTATAATACCAATTTCAGCTGAGAGCAACACCCGCATAGAACCTACAACTGTCTTTATTTCATTCATGCCCATCAGCAATTCACAGTAATCCTACGATCAGCTAAAACACCCATTTATTTCTCCTCCTCAGTCATTTCCAACTAATGAGCCACAAGCTTCTAAAACAGAATGATCTTACCCTTACTCCCTAAGTACACGACCTTATACTTTGCACCACTAAATTTCATCCTGTTTCTGTTATACCAGTCCTCAAGGTTCTCTGGTTCTCTCTATAGGAATTTCATACCTTCTGCTGTATTGACAATGCTGCCAGATATTTTGCCATCAGCAAATTTAATTAACCCTTTCCTACTTCCTGTACTACAATTACTGGCTAAAATGTAAGATTTGTCCAAGAGTGAACTTTTGTTGTACTATCACTTAGCTTTGTTTTCCTGTGTGCTATTAATACAAAAAGTTTTACTAAACTCTAAATGGATTAGAAACACTGAGTTTACTTTCTCTATCATATATTTTGTCAAATAATAGCTAATGGTTCAATATATCCACTATGTTCAGTAACTCCATCTTGCATTCCATCCTATTTCCATTTTCAATCTTTATTATTCCTTCTTTAAGAATATATTCAAAAACCTTGAATACCACTGATGTTAGACTAATAAACTTATAGCTTTTTGCCTTTTTAGATAGAGTGAAACAGATTTCTTTTTTTTTGCATTCCAACACTATCACCCAACAAGACAAGCTACCTGACAGGAATTGGAGCATAGAAGTTACTTCCTACCCTCTACTTCACAATCTCCTCCCAAATTTTGCGTCCCCCTTGATCAAAGCAATTCTGTCTACATACACCCCTACTCTTACTAACCACTCTGCCTTCTCTGAAATTGTCTTTACTGAAAATAGGCATTTGTTTCCATTTACCTGGTAGAGAGAATAAAATATAATTTTGTCTGCAATCTTTTCCCTGGGCTTGCTTCTCTTCCTTTCATCTTTCTATATGCAGGGTTAAAGAACCTTTTGACTTCTCTCACAGCATCTTTTCAGGCTTATTTTCAAAATATAATGCAAGTTCTCTTTTTGGAAATTCTTATATCTAAAATGTCTAAGCTATACCTTTGCTCCATCCCTTAAAGTTGCTTTATTTTCCTAATGAACTTGCTACAATTGTTAGGTTTCAAAATACTGACTTCTTTTCAACTGAAAGGGCACAAAGTATTTGCCAGCCAAAATCATTAAGTATCTTTAAGAAATCACAATTTGTCCTTTTGAAATTAAGAAACATAAATACTTAAGTTGTCTATCTATTTATTTTAAAGAGAATATATTTTCTAAGGCCAGCTATTCTGTATTCTTACTACCTGCTAAAACCAAATCTGAAAGTTTCAGATTTTGCTCATTAAGAAGTCCACCTGCAAAAAAAAATACATCAGCTGTTACATACAGAAGACTTTTACCATTTTTAGTAATAATACCAGAATAGTAACTAAATTTAGTAATGCCATAGTTGTCAACAAACCACTTGCAATAGCCTAGTGGGGAAAAGTATTTCTACAAATTTGCTTTCAAATGCTGTTATTGACTTAGTAAAAATTTCTTGTTTCAACCATTCTTTTAACCTAAAAAGATGTAAATCCTCCAGAACTGATTTCTAGTTCCATAATAAATATTTTTCTTAAACATTTTTGGTTTTGGTTTTTTTTTTTTGAGAGAGAGCGCTTGAGAAAGCTTTATGTATCCTTCCAAATAGTATGGACAGGATCACTATTTATCTACCATTACTAAAAACACTTACAAAAAATACTCTGGAGTGCAGTGGAAGGAAAGATGGACAATAAAGAGAACGGATTACCTGTATTCCTGTTTATTTTACAGTAAGATTCAGGGAATAACACAAGCATGGAAGGAACGGACAGATGGAAACTTTTCAGTGTATGCAGTCATTCTACTATATTGTTTGATTTCCTGACATTATCAGAATCACCTGTTCCAGCAAAGGCATGTTCGCAGCTTCTAGAGAGGCAGTTCGGGTACCAGAAAGAACATAGCCATATTGGTATGATACTCTGCTCGTGTTAACATAATATCCTGCTTCTCCATGAGGTTAATTACATCTAACAAAGCAATGCATGAATAATAGCCACTCTGCCTCCAGAAGTCAGCACTTATAGCTCCTTCAAAAAGGGAATAAATAGAAGGTCCCTGAAACACAGGTTACAAACTACATTATTTCTTTGTCATAGCCACATCTGAAAGATGTTTTTTCTTTCTCCCTTCTCTATTACTTGCAACATACAGTACCTAACTGCAAACTGTGCGAGTGTAGTGGGAGAATCCATTTGCAAGGGTTCTCCTCACTGTAAGTGGCATCTGCTATTGGCTAATTTAATACATTTAATAAAATTTAATCAATGTTCTGAATTACTAGCATTTTCCTAGATCATTATTTAAGAAAAAACATTTTATTTCAGCATGAGCTGAATACAACTGTATTTACTCTACAGAGATAAGGTGTTTTTAAATACTTGTTCTTTGATACCAGTAGCTGAAAATTTAAGAGACAGATCAAAAGATGGAAAGGAAAAGAAACAGGGAGGAAAAACCCACCATTCTGCTCTCCCGATCCTGAAAATGAAACTAGTTGTAATTTAACCTCCAGAATTCTGGAACAGCTCTAAAAGCAGTCTAACTGACTGGAATGGGCTCACCCCCATCCTTAACAAAGTGTTGCATCAGCTCACTTCCCTCCTACTCTTGCAGGAAAAACACTTGTTTTTGTTCATCAATTCACTCCTTCTGTGTCTACAGATTATTACTAAGTTCAGTTCAAAGTGTTAACTGTTCAGTTCTTAATTGTTATTTGAAAAATTTTGAGGCACTTGATTTTCAGTTGATTTGCTTAAGCACTTTGTTGTATTACTCATGTATGGTTATTAAATGTTCTTCAATCGCTAAAGAAAACTGATCATGCTTTTTAATTACGTATTATTTACATCTCTGAAGACTGCTGTCCTTCATGAAGGGCTTCACACTTACAAAGGAATGACTCATCACGGCTAGATTTGTAGACCTGACTGAAAAAGGAGATACCATTCACTGGAACACCTACAACATACCCAGCTGCCAGTGCAGCAGACTCTTAGAAAACTAATGCTCACACATGGTGAGGAATCTATGATAAAGGGTTGCCTTTGAAAAACAACAGATAGAAGTGAATTCTCAGATAGAGTTTAAAATATCAATGAAAAAAATCTGAAAGTACCAGCTAAATAAAATACATCTTCCAAAAAAATAAGTGTATTGGATTACAACAGGGAATTTAATTGAAGATAATGAAGTGAATTAACTGAAAGACATCAATAACTACCCCATTCATGTTATTTTTCTGCTAATTCCTTTTTATCAATATTTCTGCCACAGTGGCATCCAGGCAGTTTTAAGAAAGAAGACTTAAAAAAAAAAAAAGTAACATTAAAGTCTAGCTATTGTAAAAGGTATTTCTAGAGACAGGTGGGAAATAAAATTCTATAATGAGACTCTATTGTGGCAGCAGAATGCTCTTTTTGTGCAGAGACAAAGAAAACAAGTATTACTAGAAGAAGTGAAAAACCTGGAGAACTACATGGAGTAGTAAATAAAGTCTTTTACAACAAATCTGACTAGCAGTGGCAAAAAATACCTCATCTAGATTACTGATGGCTAGATAACTCCGAGTGCCAAGAAGCTCTCTATAAAAGAAGTTTAGACCAGCTCCAGCATTTGAAAACACAGTTTAGAAATACCTTTACCTCATCACTAAGGTATGATTCACTTTGATTCAAAAACTTGGATGTCACAGAGCTTTGCACGTCTGGCTACTAAGGCTGTTACCAGTAAAAGGGAAGCAGTTCACAGTACAGGAGTCCTAACATTTATTTCTGTGAAAGCTGGATAGAATCTGTATGTATCATAGAACCATAGAATGTTAGGGGTTGGAAGGGACCTCTGGAGATCATCAAGTCCAACCCCCCTGCCAAGCAGGACCACAGAATCTAGGGCAGGTTACACAGGAACACATCCAGACCAGTCTTGAAAGTCTCCAGAGAAGGAGACTCCACAACCTCCCTGGGGAGCCCGTTCCAGTGCTCTGTAACCCTCACAGTAAAGAAGTTCCTCCTCATGCTGAGGTGGAACTTCCTGTGCTCTAGCTTGCATCCATTGCCCCTTGTCCTATTGCAGGGCACAAGAGAAAAGAGGTTGCCCCTTTCTTCTTGACAGCCAGCCCTCATCTATTTAGACACATTAATTAGATCCCCTCTCAGTATCTTTGCTCTGAAATCTGCTACAGCAACCAATGCCCATGCAATATGATAGCTATAAAACTACAAAATCAACCTGAAAAAAAAAAAATCTTCAAAATTGCAAAAAGACAGGGAAAGTAAGTATTCCTCATATTGAATTAAAAGAGTATTTCCACTACATCTTACTTTCAAAGATGGCCACCTACTCTAACTATGAGAGATGCCTAGCACTATACAGTGCCTGAACAGTAAGCCCAACGTTTTCCCTGGAAGTGTGAGGAAATTTTGCACATATGAAGAACTGGCTAATAAAGCTTGGTGGAATCATTAGGCTTGTTGTACAGACTATGGATTTACTTCAGTACCATGCACACAAACACAGCAGCCTTGGATAGGATTGTGTATGTCCAGAAATTTAGGACAAGACTTATCAAGTCCTGAGTATCCACATAATGTAGGAACAAAAAAGCCACGAGAAGGGTCCAGCACAGTTCTACTATTCAGATTTTCAAATCTCCCATTCACAGGGACAGACATTGTACCAACTAAAGGTATGCCGAGCTTCACCAAAGAATGCAAAGTTTTAATATCCAGCATATCCTGACAGGGCTACAAGGCTGCTCACTGGGAGATTTTGCCCACAGCTAGTTAAATGCACTCTCTGTCTTCCCAGAGCATAGGTACTCGAGGAAAGATGGGAAAAAGTTCAATAGCAAAAAAAACAATCTTTTATTTATGTAAGCATGGTTCTTTAATCAACTCATGTTTGGCTTTTTTTTATTGCATCAAATCCAGATGACAAAACATTTTGAAATTGCTCATCAAGTAGCTTGTTAAATATTATACACTCAGAATTACCTTGAATTACTTTGAAGGTTTTGTCTCATTGATCTTTCCTTCCTTCAGATCTGCATCTTGCGGTCAACTGAGTTTTAGTTCCAAGGAAGGACAGGGCTTCTCCTTCAGCTGGGACACTAATAAGGCCTTTCCTCTGTGGATCCTCCAGCACACAGTAAGTTATCAGCACATACTGCAAGTTTTCCCTCAGGCAGAGAACTTTTATGGTCTCTGTCCTCCACTCAGCCATTTTATTCCATAAAACTTCCAGGAGCTTAATTATCTTTAAAAACCTCTACCTTGCTCAAAGGTGGTTAGCATCATTCCACTGATGGAAGAATTTCTGAGTAGAGGCAAGGGCAGAGACAGAAACACACATCACAGAACATCAGATCAAAGCAGTTTTTCTAATACAGTCCAAAGGAGAGTACCATACCTCGCTGACTCTTGATATAGTCACCTCTCCAATGCTTAACATTTTTCTTAGAATTTGAATGTGTGCAGCTATGGTTTATGCAAAAAACTATGTCTTTAATGAGAAATTGCAAGTATGTTTCCACCATTTCAAAATGTGCAATGTGAAAATAAGCATCTAACAACGGACAGCAAATAATATTTTAAGAATCAGAAACTCAGGAGTATTTCTACCATTTACATTTGTATTTAAATGGCTGCAATATTTACTTTTGAAAGCTAAATAATTCTAGCTAATACCAGACCATGGGATCAAAATTTTGATTGCATACTTGCTTCAATTGTTCTTTTACTGCATTTCTACATCTTAATCAATGGACTATTTATATATTAAAACATGTGCTGTGACATAGCCCAAGCACAAGGACCCTACAAAGGAGATGCTTAAATGTATTCCATATACGCTACCTGGGATTGAGGATTTCATACAGGTAGCTTTTTCTTGCTCTTGTGTTCATTCTTGCAAACACAACTACTCACGACAATTAACCTTGCCTTACCTTCTAAATCTTGGACAAAACCCTCAAAATCAGAAGCTTCTGTTTAGATTATCAGGTTTCTATTTCAGTGCCTATGCAGCCTGATTTTGTAAAGCATCACGTACCCAGAAGGTTCCACTAAACACAGCCAAAGGGCTCACCACTGCCATGTATCAGGTGAGCTCAGAAACCTACACTCAACGATTCTAGAGCCTGCTGAAGATCATACGGCCAAGATGCCAAAAATGGGATGATCTTTACTTACCACTTTGTTCCTAACATCATCAGTATTGTCTAACATCCCAAAAGCATGGATTTGACTGAGTAGTGCAAAAAGGAGGGAAAATGAAAATTTCGCAAGCTAACGAACTAATGAAGCTGTAAGATGGAATTCAGTTTGCTTAAGAGAAGGCATTTAATTCAGATTCCTTAATTCAGACTCATTAATTCAGACTCGTGGCTTAAGTTTCAACCTAAATTCATGAAGAAATAACTGGCTTTGAAGGCCTCTAAAAGCAGACCATGCCTGCATAACTGCTGCCTAAGCTCAAGCAGACAAGACCATTACATAGAGATATCAAAAGCACATACTGCTGTCCACTGACTACTCCTATTTTAGGACTACTTCAGTAGGCACAAGGGCTGGTATACTACTAGCACTTAGAACTACGCCTGCATCAGGACGTAATACAGAACTACAGGAACAGAACAAGGGCATCAACAGTTGGTACAGAGATCCCCAAACCTACAGTGTATGCAGCTCAAGATTTTACTGTAGACTGGACTTAGTCTGATTCTCAGCACTGAAAAGAAGAACTACACACGGTTCAAAGCTGTACATAAAAATCAGTCACTGCTTTGGATCCCTACACCTTCATTACGAGTTGGAGCCTATGCAGTACACACCTGGAACAGACCTGTTAGTTTAGTTTCCTCCAAAATAATCTAGTTCATATGCACCAGTCCAATGAGCTCACAGGAAGCAGGGACAGCTGGAAGCTTTGCTCCAAAACCACACTATTGCTCTGAACTACAGTACTAACATAGACACAGGCTAAATAAGTAAATGTCAGAATCTCACTGTGGTTTCCATCCCTCCCTGCCCTCTTCCTTATTCCAGGGTGGAAATCAGTCATCTGAGTTACTAGCAGCATCTTTGTTCTCCATCTCACTGACCAGTACTGCAAAGCTTGTTAAGAACTTAGCATCTTCAGAACACAGATAACCTCTGCCAGATGTGTCTGATCTTGGCAAACAGCTTCTAAAGTACACTGTGGTGGAGTGACAGACAGTACGACCTCTTAGAATTACTTCCAAAGGAAATCAGTCAAAAACCCCTTACTCACAACCACTGGGCACGACTGCCTATAGGAACTATACTTTCATCCTAAATGTCCTTGATACCGAAACCCTTGAGAGAAGACCTTAGCATAAACTGTATTTCATACAAAGTTTCGCATGTATTTATTTTGAAATGTTTTTAATTGTTTGAAATGGAAGCATGCATGTTATCTGCCCATTATAATAACAAATCGTAAAAAGTAGCCAGGATGTGAACATTTTAAACTGTGCAGGGAGAACACACGGTGCAATTTTAAAGACATTTTTATAACCACATTTACTGCAAGGATTGTGATGCTATATATCTGTACATCATTTATGCCTTCCCAAATCTTTTCTGCAGTACTGCCATCCTACCATTTACAGCTTTTTTTTTTTCTCTCATTAGCTCTAAGACCAAAAGGGTTTTGCTTAACTGAGCCTTTTCCTTTCCACAAAATACCCATGAGTTT
Organism: Eurystomus gularis; assembly: GCA_013400335.1. NCBI lineage: Eukaryota > Metazoa > Chordata > Aves > Coraciiformes > Coraciidae > Eurystomus > Eurystomus gularis. The sequence continues at coordinate 89,837 of VZZY01011642.1, read as the reverse complement.
TCTCCCACAAGCAACATATCAAATAATAGATGAACATCAGTGATATTTGAGCTGCTATAAACTGCTCCTTCTTCACAAAGGAAGTCCAGGAACTGGCAGTTAGTATTTCAGTCACTGCACCTGTAGCATGTAGGTATACAACACACAGCGACAAATTCCATAAACAACTGTCATAGTTACATTGGTACAGAGAACACCAAATCCTTCAGGAAAAAGGTGAAAAAGACAAAGTTACATAATAGATCACCTAAAAGTTTCCATATGCCAAACAGAACATTTCCAACATAGTCTCAATTCACCCCCTTGTCGCTTACACTTTCTGAAAGCAAGATTTACATAAATGCATATTATTGCATGACATTTAACTAAAATAGGCAGAATGCTGGAAACTCCTGTAATACTTTCAGGAAAACTATTAGTAAGTTCATTAACCTGCTCGCTACTGTGGGATTGAAGAGATTAATTTTTTTTCTGGGAGACCAGAATCTAAAATGGCTGCTGGTTATCCCAGCAAGCCTGTCTTGCTGCAAACACGTCATCGAAGACTCCTGCCATGTGAACGTGATTTCAGAGGATGAAGAGTTGAGCATTTTTAGCTGATTTGTGCTCAGAAATTACCTATCACCTCCTTTATCTCCCGGTCCGGCAATCAGAAGTGTCCTGTCTCCTCCTTCACTCACTTTCCACCTAACAGAACTCTGAATCTCTTTCTACGCAAGCTGTAAATACTAACCCTGTCAGCAGGCTGAGACCCATGTTTCCTCCAAACATTCCTCATGAAGACCTAAGATGGTCCTTGGTCTGCAGTAAACTGACCAAACAGGCAACCCTGATATTGCCCCAACTGGCAATCAATATAAGGAAATGAGAAGGCATGTTCCAAAAGAAAGCTGTCCCTGTTTGCTACAAGGAGTGAAAAGTGCTGGCTCCAGCTTTCCCCAACCCTTTAGTTCAGAAAACCACTCTTCCCTCCAGTCAGTAGCGATCTCACAGTCCTGAAAATTAACCAGTCCAGATGCAACAAAGAAAATAATGACAGAGACTCTAAGAAAAGAAGGAAATTTAAGGCTGGGACGTTAGCTAACACAAGCCAGGAAATTTAAAACGGAAATTGAAATTTCAGTCTAAGACAGACATTTTGGCACAGATATTGCATGATTTTCCTTTGAGTATTGTCAGTCAAGATCCTCACTCCTGGGACTACACCTTCACAGTACATTCCAAATACATACAAGATGCAGAGAGGCTTTGAAATTTGGTGACATTTACATTTGGACTGACATCTTCTTGCAATACATTTGACACTGAGCACTTTTGTAACAAAGAACTGAGTCGATTTCAACCCAAGTCTTTTCCAAAGAATAACGGGCAACTACACATGAATCAATAAGTGAACAGTTTGCTACAGCAAATGAATGCCTCTGAAAACAGCAAGTTTGCAGGCACCAGATGGAAGAAGAACATTATTGCAATTCCTGCATCCCATTGTGTAACAGCCAACAAAGCCGTTAACGCTTTCTGGTGATTTCTAAGCTTTTTAATGTGCTTTCCTCTGAAGGTGTTTTTTTGTGCCCTGTCAGTCTGCAAGCTAGGTTCAGCTGTCTGGGAAAGAAATTTTATTGGCAGGCTATCAAATAGGGAAAAATACAAAATATAGATGGAAAGAAATACTAATGACTGTATTACAAAAATCACTAGATGGACGCAAAGCTTATGTTATGAAGTATGACCTATTACCTACAGCCCAAGTCTTTTACCTCTTACAAGCCACAGTCTCCTCTTCTCTACAGCTGAGCCATTCGCCTCTCTGCATCTTAGTTTATTGCTTATCCCACAGAAATGTGTATCTCATAATCCCAAGGAGTTTTTATACTTTATGGTTTTCTTTTTCAGAAAGCAGACTTATATCTTATTTAACATATGACATTACATCTTCCTCTAGAATTCACAGCTAAACGGTAAGAGACGTTTGAGTCAATTCAAATTACTTACTTTCATTGCTGCCACCACAAATTATCCTGAGAAAGCTACCCACTGAACAAAGCACTCCCAGTTACAGACACCCATTTATGCTAAGCAGTATATTTTCCTATCCCCAAACATATATGAACATTTAAAGAATGTTCTCTTTTTTTAGAACGTGCTTTCAATGCCTTGTATACAGCAGAATTGAGAATATCTCATTTAAATTGTCAATAAGCATGTCCAAGTGATGTCTGAACTAGACCCTGGCAAACCAGGGCAGAAGGATTACACAACATGAACATGCCGAACTCAAGTGAAAAATACCTGTTATGTATTAAAGATACATTGTTTTGCTCATTCAGTAGAATACCTGTATCACATATAAAGTCACAGAAATAAATTAATTTCTGCTTGGAACTAGAATAATAACTTTGAAATTGGGGTGTTCATAATCACATTAGTAACAAATTTTAGCACTCTGCTTCAGCAGTATCATGTCCAGAAAAAAAGTGTAATTTTCATAGCTACATTTTTTAAGGACATTACTAAGACTTGACTCCTAAAAGGTAAGAAAGCAATGTCTCCTCACTGTGTGTGTGTCTGTATGAAGAAAGATAAGTTATGGTTATTACTGACAACAAAGTATTTCATAACTCAATAACCTATTTTCCTGCAGCAGAAGTTCCTAAATCTCAATCAACCTCAGTGTTATGTAGTTATACCTAAAGGAGGACTAGACCTCCAAATCACACACTGATTACACAGTGTAACTCTATGATGTCCTCCAGGAACACTGCATTCTGACCTCAAGAAGAAAGCTAAATCACTATCTTTACAATATCATTGTGCTGGTTCAGCCCTCATGACTTCATGCATTTTATGCTGCCATCAGTTGTGTGATCACACAGGCCAACACTGAACTCAGCAACATCCCCTCACAAGTCTGCTTTCAGACAGTCCTGCCATAGGTTCCTGTGGGCCCAGCTCCTCCGCTGCCCACTGTGGTGCCAGCATCGCCTGCTGGACACAACAGACAGAGATGGCTCCTCAGTGGCCCTTCACATGGAAGGGCAGCACTGAGAGCTCAGCAAGACGCAGCCAGCCCCAATAGAAGCCACACCCAACACGAAGCTCGTCTAACTAATTGGCTCCTGGTTAATATAATCCTGGCCTTGCCCACCACCCCAACCATGACCACCTGGGTGAGGGCAGAGCCACAAAGACACAGGTGGGCCAGGTTCTGCCTCTGGAACATGAAGCCAACAGGAAAAATGAAATATTCTGCTAGGTTGTGACTCATTCTCAAGTCAACTCCAACTTGGGGGCCACAGCTCAGGCCCCAGCACTCCAAATATTAACAAAAACAAGCAGTGGCTGCATTTTAATTAATAAGGTTAACAAATAAGATATGCAGTATAGAAAGACTTAGCACGCAGGAAAAAAGTATGCAATTGCATCGTTCTCCAGCGCAGGAAATAAAATAGTTCCTTGTAGCAAAGGGAGGAAAGGACTGCTTCATCTATCTTGAGAGTGACCCATGAGAACACGTCAGAGACAATGATGGTGAGATGGTGTTGGGCAGGGGACCAAACTCACTGTTAGACCCCACAGCTTAAAAGGACAATAATAATGAATTTTCTACAAAGCAGCAACATGTGGAATTCTGGCCATTTTGCCCAGTTCTCAGGAAGCCACAGCTCAGGCCCTGAATCTGCAGTATCCACTCCAAACCAACATGGCCTGTGTGTTGCAAGCAAATGATCCAAACACACTTAAAGATGAATCATACTATCAAATACAGGCAACTTGGCCAAAATAAGAGTATTGCTTCATTACAGGTGAGCATTGTCCCCGGGAAATTAGAGCGTAACACTGTTCCAGTACAATTTCATTTAAAAGAAACAAAGGCAGGCATATATGTGAGACAGGCAACATGAAGTATTTTGAGGTACATCATAAAATGTAAAATGATAACAATTTACTAGATTGTGATTTTATTTCCTTTGTGGCAGAACAGTATTGACAAACACTATAGTGTCATGTTTCTCATTTGTGAGCTAATGTCATAAGCATTTGTAAAATACAGCCTGGACAAAAAGACAATTCTCTGCCCAGAGTTGAGGCAGCACATCATCAGACCAGCCCTGGAGCAGCCAAACAATGAGATTATGATTAGGGTGTTGCAATCTCCCTCAGGACTCCCTCACCACTCTGGGAGGGAGCAAATTCATCTACACCTGGCACAGCAAACACTGCCCAACGTGCTGGTGCCACCAGGCTCAGTCTTCACCCCATCCACCCCTATTTGCCAACACCACTAACTTAGGAGATATGTATGGGCATAAAAGAGAAGCACACTTTAAAAACTTAGGCTTCCAGAATGCTACTCATAATTTGGATGGCTGTCTTAGATCTCCATACCCTATGCCAGCCAAATCAAAATATAATTCTGCATCAGTTAATTTCAAAAGTATTTCCATTGCCCAAAAATCCCTTCCCTTTACCTTCTTAAGGCCAGATTATTCCAAACACACATGAAGATTTATTTTTAGGGATGCCAGAATTTGAACACTAGTTTTCTTTATACTTAATAACTTTCAGTGTACATGCTTGGATGCATAACCCTTTTGCATTTTGCGTACCAATTCTGAACAACTACCACCAATACGCATCATGTGTTCTACTGAGATCCTAGCATGTATACAGCCTTAACATGAAAATACACACAATTTAAAGCAAACCGTGAGAGTAAAATTCAGAGTAATGCATGTAGGTCTTTTTGTGCATTCTGGTGAGCATTAATCACATGCCTGTCCCTGTTTATGAGCTGTACTGGGTAAAAACAATACAGTTTTTACAGTCTTTTCCAATTCCTGAACAATCTAGTTTTGGAGGTTTACCTGGGGAAGTGTTGGGTATCTACCTGCAGATAAGTGATGAAGAATCATTGTATCCTACCGATGTGCTCTGCAAATCCTTCATTCCTGTTATCCCCAAGTATACTTACTTGGAAATGGTGCTATGTTAAAACACACATTAGTTTTAATATATTAAATACATTAAATAGGATGCCGTGGCGAGGCCATATGTGCCAGCATAAGCACTGCTAATATGCCCATCACTTTAGTGTCTCTTCACTCATGACACCTTAATTTGAACTTTTTTTGCAGGGAAAAAAAAAAGCAAGGGGGAGGCAAAACAAGGTATTGTAACAAAAAAACCACTGTATTGTGAACATTTAATAGTAACACAACAAAAAAGAAATGTCTATTTTTATAACCGTTTTTCTTACTAAGCCTACTACAGTAATAATTTTAATTGAAAACAGAAACACAGATATTAATTTCTCACAAACCCTTCCACTGATAAAATTGTAGAAGTTGGAATCTCTGGATGTTGTGCCCAGGTATCAAGGCATGTCAAGCATGCGGCTATCAAAACATTTCATGCAAAAGTCACCAAGCCTTGTAAAAAGAGACGTTCCCCTAGCAAACAGAGAGGGAAATCACACAGCTCAGATAGGCACTTACCTGAATGTGTGGCCTGCGTACCTCTGATACTTTTGCTCTATATGCGGTTACACGGCTTACGGTGCATTAACACAATCTACAGGGCAAAGACAACTGCTGTTGAAGTCCACTCCAGCACCATTTTTTTAAATTCTTTTTTTACAATCTCAGAATAATGACTTAAATTAAAAAACAGATGCATAAAAAAAGACAAGACTGTATATTTATGAAATTAAATTGCACTTCAAAAATATTTAATTAAATTTTAACTTGAAGAATCAAAAAAGTTTAAAGACCTCAGTTCGGATGTTTTCTTTGCCTAGATGCGTAAAACTAAAAAATTTTCAAGAAGATTTTCTAGATGTCATTAAAAAATGCATTAAATGGAAATAAAATAACAGTACTTCTTTTTAATATCTGTAATACAGGATCACTGGGCCAAATTAGGGATCTTATAAATAATTTTGTCAGTGGTACTACTAGTCTCCCAACATTCAGATTCTGGGAAAACTTATCTTCACTTGCCACAGTTCAACATGTGCTAGATAGGAAATGGAGGTTTATTTACTGCAGAAGGAAGACATTCTGCTGGGATTACACCATGTCTTCAAACATGCTAACTCTGACTAAACTGTCATATTCAGTTAACAGATCTGAATTAGAACATCTTTTTTTGTGTTTGATGCAGCATTTTTTTGCTAATATTAAGCGACAACTCTGAATACTAAGACAGCAGAGAAGAAGTTTAAATCAACCTACACTAGCATCTAAACTAAAAAGAAATCACTTTTGGCGGTCATACAATGTGCTTCTTCAGTTCTCCCAAAAGCTTCATAATTAGTTTATATATTTGCTTTGATATAATTTCTAAGGTTTGTGAAAACTTATTAAGCATATCCTACTGGTTTAATCAGAACAACAATCAAAGAATGTATAAGAGAATCAAGATCAGAGTCCCACCACCCACAATGATAGTCAAGCCAACAGCATGTCATCAAAGCTGTTGAAAACTAAATGTAAGTACTGTTAACAAGATTTGCCAGGATACCAGAGTGACACACACAAAATGATCTACAAAGGTCTGTGCGTGGGAGACAAAAACTTCCCATGTCTCCAGAACTCTACAGGAGCAGAAGCTCCTGCAGACTGAGCTCCATGAAGACTGAGACATCCCATCAACAAAGGAGCTCAGAAGCAGGACACAACTGGGATTCAGATTACTTCTGTCATCACAGCACTGTTCCTTTATTGAGGTTTCTCCAGATCAGGGAAGGGGTGTAATGCCTACACCGAAGTTTGTTTCCAGCCTTGATATTTCTGAACAATGTCATTCTTTTGCCAAGCCTTTTCATGTAGAACACAGTTAATACAATCCACACCAGAATATTTTCTTGTGGTTTAATAAAGGCTAACTCCATTTTCAAATTAATAAATTTTTAAGCAAAATCACAAGCATCCTCAATGCATTTTGCAACATGCTTTAGATCTCCTTAGAATAAGTGGTTTCTTGATTTATTTTTTTACAGGTTTCCATCAACAATTTGGGTTTCCTTTCTGTGACGTGGCATTTGAAAAGGCTGCTGGTGCACATGCTAGACAATGAAGCATTAAGAAATGTGGAAGACGGGACCAAAGATTGGCCTGGCTAACACAGAGTTATGGGGCACAAACATGTACTGTGGCTCAACTAGCAGCATTTTGGGCAGCAGCAGCACCAAAGGAAGAGCTCACTCCCGCAAGACCTAATGGAACTGGAAGCCAAATGTGATGAAAAGAGCCTGAGTAGATCAGAGACAAACTGAAATCAGAACACTTCTTTCCTTTTCCTTCTTTCCTTTCCTATCAAAGCTACCAAAGCTTCCCACATCAGTTTTTCACGGGAACATATGTTGGGTTGAATACAGATGCAGCATGATTTAATTCCCTTCTCAGAGCAACAAGGAAACTATTGAAAAGACCAGGGCTAAACTCACCTGATTCTGAGCAACTCCACCACTTTTAAGCTCAGACCGTCCATTACAGACTGATGTTTTAAGTGAGTCTGTAAGACTTGATTTTCTCCCCCTTTACTAAGGTCCTTTCAATTTTCTACAGTGAGTGCTGGGTTCCATCAGATATATTTACATTTTTTTCTGTAAGTACTATTTGCTGGATTTTCACTTCACATGTTTTAACCATCCAACAACTACTGTGCTTATGCAAATGTTTACACCGAGTTCATTTTATTTACTTTCGCACAAAAAAGTTGAGTTGTTCTTAATTCTAAAAATACTGGATTTGTTTAGAGAAAAATATGATTAATAATTACTCAGAATGGTAATTTTCTAGTTCTTATAAACTGAACAGCACAGCTGAACAGCAAATCACACGGTATTACAAAGTTTAAGAAAGATGTCAGACTCATTCCCACATCCTCCATCAGGCAGATCTTCGCTAACACTAATGAACATCTGCCAGCAAAGGTGGAGTCCGCATAAAAGTAAATACGTAGCTTAATCAACATGTTTGTGAAGCTCAGTGCTCATTTTCCGAAGGCAACATCAGGTATTAACAGACCTTCAACATTCCCAACCTGCCCACTTCTTCACAAAGCAGCAGTGGCTCCAGCTTCAGAAATGGTTCCACGCTGACTCACTTCTGCAATACCCAGGAGAGTTGAGACAAACCACACACACGGAATTATTACTCCAAGTTATTGCTTCCCTTGAGCTATCCGAATAACAAACAAAAGGAATGCATAAAGTGAATCCAGATTTGCCTCTTTTAGAATAGAAGTTCTTTGAGGCAGGAGGACTATCTTAATTTTGAATTTTGTACAGTATTTTTCACTTTATCAACAATTCACATAATAATAAATGAAATTGTTCTGTCCTTGATTAAAGCGTGTCTACACAGCACTTAACAAAAGCTGGAGCTGGATGATGGCAAATACTAAAGTCTAGAATGAAAGGCACCTTTTCAATGTAGTTGGCTACCTGGACTCAAAGTAAGTGAACTACGACTTCATCACATTTGAATAGTATCAGTCATTGGGAGGAAAAAACATTCTATTCACTGAGACTTACTTAGACTGGAAGAAAAGAGGGTGATTGAAAAGGGAAAAAACACACAAATACAGAAGGGTAAGGTTCCAGTTTCAATGGAAGCAGAAGCTGCTACTGCCTCACTCAGTCAAGACACCAGTGCCACAGTAACCCCCAAAACCAAGAGGAGATTAAGTTCATCAAACTTCTTACCTCCCACAGCTGGTCATCACTGCATCAAGTCTCAGTGAAGAGCTTCTGATGAACCACTTACATGAATACCTCTTATAAATTTGGGCAATATAAGACTGTCAATATAGAAATATTTGAAACATGTTTCTACATATAACAGTAAGTTATACAAAAGACTAAATTCCATGTTCGTTGATACAGACCCTGACAGATCTCTTGGCAGGACAGATTTGATTTGGATCAAGAAAGAATATACACTGAGGATTGTTGCTGAATTAGCCAGAACACAGTATGGTGATTACACAAGATTTATGCTGTCTGTGGAAAAGTATAGATGACACTCCTCTGGCATAAAGTCAGGACAAGTCAGAAAGACAACAACTGATTCAATAAAAATTTAACCAGAACAAAATTGCAACTCAAAAACTTTCAAATTATACCATGTGTTTATATCTGTTCCTTGCTTTGCATCTCGTGCCATGTTTATTCTATTGGAAGATACACTAGAAGATTTATGAACTCTTCAGTTCATAACCCAGGGAATGTATCCAGTCTCACTGGTTAGAAGGGTGTCCTCCACAAACTCATTGCAAAGTTTGTTTATGGTTAGTCACAATGTCATTAGTAGTTTCTGTTTACCAATGCGAACATTAAAACAAACATCTTGATTAAATTGAATCCACAGAAATCAGAGAATGGCATTCCAGAAGAACATTCTCAATCCTTTTCTAGTAAGATGGCAAATGGAAAGACAGGGTCTGCATAAAACAGGATCCCCGAGCACCTCATTAGATACACAGCTTAACGACTCAGTTACTGTCAAGTATAAAGAGAGAAACCTTCTGAAACTTCTAAGTAGATACTAGCACTTAAGCATACCTGTTTCCAGACACCTTGCCTTACAGTGTCAGTGCACCTATGTGGACATACATACTTGTTTACATTTACCTTTATCTAAGCTTCTGTTAAGGGTCATTTCAATAAAAAAAGTATAATCCAACTCATGATGCTTATGCTGTACACACTTAAAGCTGTGAGCCTCCTCACCCCATACAGTGCTCATACGAGTTCATAAGGTAACTCCTCTACTGCCCAGGACAGCTCAGGAACTAGCAAGTGTGTTTGGAAAGTAGCAGATATCAAAGGTTCACTGACATACAAAAGGATAAGGAGGAGACAGCACGAATTCTGCAGGTTTGCAGCTGAAGAAACTATCAATTAATTACTATGCACAAGGCAGAAGACTTAAAGTTCCAGAAAATGGGAAACCTGCCTCATAGCAGATATGTCAACTTGCTGCAGGACAGCACAGTGGTTCCCAAACCCATTCTTAGCTTCTGCTGTAATCCTGCTGGTCCTATAGAGTAGGCTGCCTCTCACCACAGCAACTTACTGCCCATCAGCTGATCCTCAGTATCGCACAGTATCTGCAATACAGGAGCCTCTGTGCAAGTAAGAAGCCCCATCAGGAGCTGGAATACAGCAACTCACACCACCACCACACCCCAAAAAAGGGTGGTACTTTGCCACACTAGCACTCACAGATCCATCACAGGCACGGACTGTGACTGCCTGTTCTGATCCCCAGTATCACAAAGGCCGCAGGGTTCCACGGCACAAACATGCCCGTGTCAATGTAAGAACTTCAATCAAAGCTTACGCCAATGTCGGTTGCTCCAACAGTATACTCTAAATCTTTCCTTTTTTCTTCCTTGAGTTGCTACTTTCCAAAATATAGCCCTCAACTAAGTATAAGCTTTACCGCTGAAGTGAAATCTCAGCCTCAGTGAAGTCACCAACAAAAACCACTGCCACTTTTAATAAGCCCAGGTCCATATTTTGTATGTATGAGATTCACATGACAAAATGCAGACTTCTACATCCAGGTTAACCACCTAGCTTCCCTTGATCATCCATGAAGAAAGGCAGACACTTTTAGACTCATCTTCTGCTAGAAAAGACACCTAAAATAGGTTGACTGATTTATACCCTAAAATGTTTCTTTTCCTCCTTAGGCTGAAACAAAGATTTAAGTGACAAGCTCTATATTGCAGATAACTAAAAAAGGCAGAACGAAACCCACACAGAATTTTATTCTTGGTTTTCAAATGAAAACACAACTTGTATAAATGGAATCAAGCATACCACACAACACAAGACTGCTCTGCAGAGAAGACCAGAATACACAGTTATTCACCACTCCTTCAGTAGGAAGGCTCCAAATATTTAGATACCAGGCAATGAGATGGAAAGTTGTAAACATTAACTGTCTGTATGACCAATGAGTTGAAATAAACTTTTCAAACAATTTGACCAGGTTCCCTGGAGATCTCGTAAGATTCGCACGTTTTTGATACTGTGATAACTGATAATTCATTTTCTATTTGACTAGTTCCTTTAGCTATTCTGTGTATTTTCTGTACTGTATCGTTATACTTTAGTATATCTTCATAGATTAAAAATGAACAAAACAGTAATAATTTTGCTTCTCTGCAGTTTCACCATCCTAACCATAGTCTTTACTACAACAGGATATACCCACTGATTTATTCAACATCACCTCTTCCCTGCTGTGTCCTTGGTTCCACTACTTAAATAGAAGTTACATCCTCACTATGGATAACTTCCCTGTATTTCCACGCAGCTTCCAAAATCTGTCTTCCAATTCTGCTCCTAATTTTCACCTTGCCTGCCAAAACTAACATTCTATTTATAATCTCTGAACTGGATTCCCAGGAACAGGACAGGAAAATCTTAAGGCCCCTTATGCCCTGTTATATACCACAGTACATTTTTTGCCTTGTCTTTGTCAACACTAATTGTTCCATAGAGTGGACATTGATTACTTGGACCTTAATTTCCTTATTTTTTCCTTTCTTACTGTTCTTAGTCAATTATTGTGAAGCACTGAAGGAGAAGATTAGGCTACTGACAGATGGAAATACCTCAATAAGACACAAACAGTAGAGATACAATATAGAAAGATGTAGATCAAAATGGCAATTCTGAAACTGAAAACTGTGAAATATGCAACTATCAGGTAACTGCCATGTTTTTTCCAAAATCAATAAAATTCTAGGGACCCTTTAGACTTAAAATGTATAAAACTAAAATTTATAAACTTTCTAAGGAAAAAAATGTGAAATATTGAATGCATATAACCAGTGGAAACCTTTCCAAGTTTTACCAAGACCACAACTTTTGCTGAACACTATTAATCAGAATATATTTTAACTTAGAGATGGCAGTAACTCCATAGCACCATGTGATTGACGGGTACAACATGTATGTTTACCAAAAAAAAAATAAAAATTAAGAATAGGCTGTTAAAACAGTGTAACAGGACTCAATATCTGTGGAAAAGAATTCTTATACATGCGCTGCTTTCCTTGAGCACATTTATTCCCTCTACAGTCACTGTTTCCATCTTTCTTCTTAGTGTTAAATACATAATTTTATTTTATGTATCCACAGCAGATTTTATTTTCCAAATTATTGGTCTGGTTCTCCCATTTTCTACATTAAATAACTGTAACAGCCTGGTTACCCCTCAGTTCAATGAAGAATATAAATTTGACATAATTTCTACTAGGCAGTGAGTATTTCGGAGAGGAAACTCATTTTTTTTTCTTATGCATACACTTGTGTCTTATAACCTATATGCTTTTCTAAGACCTTTCTTTTGCTTCACTCTTCATCTTCAGTGCTATTATGCAACATGAACAAAGGCTCCATCTCAAAGAGAAACAGCTAATGTTCAAGGTCCCTTCCAAACCAGGCATTTCTGTGGTTCAAAAAATAGGAATCTTCCACAGTATTTCAAGAGATAATTATTAGTATCTTGATAAACCACAGAGTTTGGCTTAGAATAATTTTTCAGTACATTAAAGACTGTTTATTATTGTATTTCAGTATATTAAAGACTGCTTCAGTATGTTATGGGCTCTTTGTGTTGTGACACTTCTTCTATCGCTGACACTTCTTTCCAGAAAAAGGACTCAACAGCTTTTTACAAGATGTTCTTTTAAAATACACTCTGTAATGAAGACTCAATTCATTATAAAAAAGTCACAACTATCAAAAGCCATTTTGAATATAAACAGTAATCTGTTCTTACAAGCCAGGACCGAGGTATACAAACACTGCTGTAGTGACAATTAAGTAACAACCTCTGAAGCATTGATACCAGCCTTCATTTTAAGAAATACTAGAATTTAAATTAAAGGAAAACGTAAAATGCTTCAGCTGCTTTTCAGATGACTTACATACTATGTTTATAATTGGTACTTACCAAACAAATGCAAGGTAATTAACAATTATATGGATTCCAATTTGTATCAAAGCTGGCGTATCAGAAATGGGGTTGTAAAATTTTCTCTTTATTTTTTTTAGTGGATTGAATGAGTCACCTTATTTGTAAAGAACCGTGTCTTGTTTCCACCTTATTTATGTCACGTGAACCCTAGCTGTTCCTCACGGCACTCTGAGGAAGCAAGGTGTTGCTTTAGTCCAGTCCTGTACTTTTACTGACTAGCCAGACAGAACACAAAGATCAGACTTCTACCCGCCAGTGGAAGTCATTTTCATCCAGCTCATCATCTGCTTTCACAAAATTTTTAAGAACTAAATACCTTTCGATATCCAACCCTCTTTAAAATACAGCTGAAACCTGTGAGTGAAACCAAAAATGAGGAAAGACTACATCACAGACCAACAGATAGCGTGATTGTTTTAAGTGCCATTTCCTTCAGAAACCAGGCCAAGAGAACACTTATTCCAGACCCTCTACTAGAGTCTTAGAGGCAAAATAAATAAATAAATACATACATACATACATACATAAAATCAGTATGTTGATGAAGAAAGAAACGGAATCGCTGCAGAAAAAGGTAACTGGAAAACATACCGTGTCCATCTCTTCAACAGTTTATAATATATAGAACACATTCTTTTCAGTCAATTACAATCCTAGATTTTTTTCACATTTATGGTAACAACATAACAAGGGAGGGAATTTCTAGTGTTGGTATCTTGATCAGTCAATAGTATGGAGGTCTAATGAAGAACTAGACAAGCAAATTAACTATTCAGATCAGTTCACCCTGAGTTTAGTGGATTTCATTTTCTGGAAGAAAGAGGTTGATCCTCCTTCAAGAACATCAAATCTATTTTATTGCCCACTATCAATTTCAATAATTGATCACCATTTAAAGTTAGTTCCACAGTAGAAAAGTACATAAAGTGTAAAATTCTTATACTCAACTTATTCAGTAAATGTAACTTCAAATTCATATTAAGCTCAACGTTTTATTCTTTAATTAACATTTACCCCTAAGATAACTAAATCTTGATGCTTAATCTTTTTCCACAAAAAAAAAAGTTTCCATAATGTTAGTGAATCAACGTGCAAAGACAAATTATCCTTCCCTGAGGAAAATTTATACATAAAAGATGCTGGACCCTTTGAATTTCCTCCCAATTTTCATCACCAATACAACTGTACACCTGAATGAGACCAACTGTAAGAGAATAATTAAAAGCCACTGCTAACATCAGATCTGGAGGGACTTAATTTAATAGTCTAGTCTTTTAAAAAATCCTGTTCATTATTTATTTTATAAACACAAAAGTCTAAAACCTGTACTTACTTCAACAGGTGTAAATAATGTTTGTTCAGTATTATCACTGTTTTTCTCCTTGAAGTCTTGTGGGATGTTTCTATTTCTTACTTGGAAGTGAGTTTTACTAAGATAACCATCACCAAGGTCCTGTGTTCAGAAAACAAGAAAGAAAAAAAGAAAAAAATCAGTAACCAAAATGCTAAATGGCATCCCTGTTCTAGAAAATAAACAGAGCATGATATTTAGGCATAAGGTCCAAGTCTTTTTATAGGCACCAAGGACTGCACTGCTTTTCAGCATCTTCTCACAGGTAGTTTATACTAGCTCTTGGTGTTCAAGGAAGTCTTTTAACACCAAGGCCTGAACAACAAAAATAAAATTTAATATAGCTATTAATTGAATAAGACAACTGCTACCTGGGGATCAGGATAAGTGCCAAAGAACTGGAAAACACTGCACTAAGGTCATGAAGAGACGAGCAGCTATTAATGACTTTGACCTATCTATTTTAAGCAATGCAATCACACCAGTATAAACTTCCTGATTCTTGGTAGATTGCTTTATTTTTCCTCTGTTTCCCCTCTAAATTTCTTAAAGTCCTGAATATAAAACCCAAACACTTCAGAACTTATGTGTGCAGAGCCACAATTTGTTCCCTTCTCTTGATCACCTCTGAGGGTCAAATGTAAGAGAAAAAACACAAAGCCGTGCCTTCTCCCAGTTCCCTTTTTACCATTCTGCTTCCCAGGCCACAGGATCTACTGTTGTAAAAGGTCCTTGTGCAATTTCAGAGTGGCAGGAGAAGGTTTGGGCAGCTTTCCCTCCTTGCTGGCCTGACTATCTGCCCACATACATAAACTTTTTCTTTTAATAGAAGTAAGAGAAGAGAAAAAATTTAGTAACAGATAGCTGGAAAAACATATACTCTGAGAGGGAGAAAAGGGTATACAGAACACAGAGAACAGTAGATGCATGTTAAGAACTTATTTCTTAAAGGAAAAAAATTAATTGGGGTTTTATTAGCTGTTTCAATACGATTTATTTTAGACAAACACAGAAAGCAAATGCACAACATGAAAAAGGATTCTGTTCAAAACACTCTACAGAATTCATTAATGTAGCACTAAATTGCTTGACAAGGCTGCAAATTTAACTATAACTTAAGTCTTTGGTTAATCTGTCACTGCTGACACATCTTATTTCATGTATTTTGGCTTTTAAATCAACACAGGTTTTATTTAGACACACCAGTTCTCTCTTTTTAAGGACACTGTAGAATATATGTAGCTCCAAAATCTGCTATGGGCTACCTGTTTACTTTGTTCTTAACAAGTTTCACACATAAAAAATGATAATGCTGTCTACATGTGTTTTTGTGCATGAATTTTTAAGCATGAATCACACTATGAGCAATTACCTTGCTCGTAACTTCTACTGCATACCTTATTTTCTCACTAAATCTCAGCAAGAGCTGCAGAACCAACTGTATCCTGTCGGATAACAAATCAAGCATACAGAGGACAACAGTGACAGAAATATTAAGCCTAACTTTGTGACACAAAAGCCCCCTCTCTTACTCTCAGCACTCACTTGAGTGTCAGCAGGAGTAAAGCTACCTGCATTGGTATTTATCCCCCTCCCAGTAGCAAAGAAACTAGTACAGCCACCCACAGAGGTAACATGCCCCAAGGCACAATGAGCTTTGCCAGAGAAGGGTTGGATACAGCACCTCCCTGAACCAGTTCTTCCTGTCAGCAGAGAGGAGTCAAGCTCCACAGCCTTTGCATTCTGTGGTATTTGAGTGCCATGAAAAAATATGTATGGATAGCTGGAAACATGGAGTTAGCAGTCTCTGTGTTGATAGCTGTATGTCAGAGGCTAGAGGAGAGGTGGCAGGAAAGAGAAGCATCCCTCCTGTTGCAGACTCTGTAGTGTTACATATTTTGTACACTTCCGCCTCTATAAAAAATAAAATTGATACTTTAGCAAGGCTCTGACCCCACTAATGTGGCAAGGGAGTTCATTTCTAAGCAAAAGTGAATTGATACAGCCTTTGATATGATTGCCTAGACTAACCTAACTAAATATGAAACAAACAGAGCAGCGAGCAAACAGTGGGCAGCCCTCATGGCCAAGACATAACTATCCATCCCTGGGAACAGCACCCAAGTTTAGCTCCATCAGGTCTTACAGTAGAGGTGCTCTTGGCTTTTTGACAGCTTTCTTCTGGGGGAAAAAAAAAAAAAACCCAGATTATAAAAATAACATAGTTTAGAACATTTTGCTTACAGCTATAAATACAGGGTTCTGCTTGGGCCATGTGAGCTTATGCCACAAGAGTCAGCTCTGCAAAAACAGTGAGTATTTCATCATCTAAATTTAATCTCTGCAGAAAACACAGGAACACAAGAACATAGTTCTACAAGCCCCGTTTACTTGTGTGGTCTTATTGCTATCAATGGGTCTATTCACGTGAGTATGGAATGAGGAATGGGATCCAAGTGCATTACATCAGCAAAATTAAGAGTGCCTCAAACTACCCACAACATATATATTGGTAAAAAAAAAAGCGAAAAGACAATGAGACATCTTGTTAAGAAAAAGCATCCTTCCCAGAATACGTACTATAAATGGGAGGTCTCAATGGCCAGGTTTTTATCACACGCTGAAATCGCAGTCGCCAACTTGGTCCATTAAAAAAAAAAACCTCTTACAGTTTTTTTATATGTGAGAACAAAAATCTATCTCATTCTGCTATTTCTAGCAAAGCTTCTTATTTCACAGGAAGTTCAAACTCTGACCCATGTATTAAATTCCCAATAGAGGCTCAGAGCATCTTTCTTTGTTGAATAAATCCTCACAAATATAGACTTGGACTGAAATCTAAAGTTTCAAATGGTTGTCTGTAAGAAAGGGTGCATTGTAACACTTGGCTAATATTTGCACTCTTTTAACAACTTCTAAACAGAATGCATCTAAGGCCGAGATCCTGCTTCTTACCGAAATCCTGTTTAATCTGTGATGAAAGCGTTACAAATGCTAATGTACAATTACTTATGTAGAAACGATGACATACATTTACTCCAAGACTTCTTGCATGTCAAAACGCTACAAGCATGACTTTTCTCCCCAAAATTCATGAAAGCATGGGAAACCACAAGAAAGCCATTAAAGTGAAAAAGAAAAAAAAAAAAATAAAATCTAGAGCAGTAGATTTTCTACAGCAGAAAAAAGAAACATACAGGTAATGAGTAACCCAGACCACTCACTATTGAAAACTGGCCAGAGAAGCAAGAGAACACAAGAAGACCTACATTGCACACCCCTCAAAAAAAGTGTGGCAAAAAAGAAATCCTAGAACAGTGTGGATTGATGACTAGATGTAAAATAACAGAAGCATTTGAAGTACAAAAAAAGCAAGCATTCAAAATATTTCTGTTGTTTTTATAGAGCAAATACAACTCATGTAGCCATAAGCCATAACTATCATGAAGTTCTCATTTCAGCAGTGGTTAAGCAGGACATTAGCATGAAGTGGCTATCATTAAAGTGGTATTTTTAAACCAGTGGTATTTTTAAAAATGCTGATTTTAAGTCTCTGAGCACTGTGGAAGTTTCATATATCAATATATGGTATTGATATATCTTTATATATTGCCTAATTCATGTAACTATACACATATTAGCTTGCCATCATCCCAAGGCAAATAATGGAAGACGTCACACACAATTCAGCAAATAACAAAACATATATAGTAAATGTAGTTATTTTTAAGAAAGATTTGCCAGGGTAACCTAAAAAGACGTTTCATTAATAAAAACAAAAGTCATAACAATATACTTGCAGACCTCCATAAGGTAACTGTTGATTCCACAAGTGGAAATTAAAGAATTAAAATAATCCCACACTAATCTGACACATATCAATGGATGAAAAAAATGATTAATTCACAGATCTCAAATGTAACTTAAAAAATGGGGAATCATCATAAAAGAAGTGACTCTAATGGGGTCCTGTGGGACTAGTCTCGGCCCTGCGCTATTTAGAACTTTGATTAATGACCTAGAAACAACATGTAATTATTATTGGTGAGGTTCTAAAGTCATGGGGAAGCAGCAAATAATGAGGATTGATCATTAATACAGACAGATCCTTCTGGTTGCTGTATGGAACTAAGATGTATTTTAATACAAAATGTAACATGTAACAACGAGTACGGGCTATTCCAGCTTAAAGTGCTGAAGTGATCCTTGGATATAGAATCACTTGCCCAGAGTAGGAAGGTTTGAATGTCACAGTGATACAACACTCATCATCCAGTTCTGTCCACAGCTAAAAAAGGATTTTTACAAATGGGAAGGGATTCCGAGGAGATCCACAAGACTGATTAAAATACTGGAAAACATGTCAAATAGTCAGGGAGCTCAACACATTTTGCTTTTACACCAATAAGGTTCATGAATGAATTTATCTGAATCTAAAGTACCAAAACACAGAGTTCTGATAGAAGAAGGGTCCTCAGCTTAGTACAGCTACCAGTGGCTGGAAGATTAAAAATAGGCAGTTAAGACTAAAAATAACAGCTTCTTTTTTTTTCTTTTAAACTCAATTTTAAGTATAGTCAGCCATTCAAAAGGCCTGTTGAGAGCTGTGACTTCCCTCATCATTGTGAATTCCTGAAAATGAAGACTGTGTAAAGTCTTAAAAGGCATCTGCTGATCAAATCAGGAATCATCTCAGGTAATCCTACCTCTTTGTAACACAAGTTGCACTCAGCCATCCCAGGAGCTGTTTCTGGATTCATGAACCCTATTCAATACATGTATTGGCTTAAATCCTCATGTAAACCACTTATGCACTATTTTGTTCTTGGATCAGTTGTGTAAAATACCATTTATTTCACGCGTTATAAACCCTCCCTTAAAGGATGTTCCAGCTTGTGGTGGCTCTCAACAGCTCAAAAAGGCCAGCAAGGGTATCTAAAAATTAACACTATGATTATCTTACCTTGCTAGTTCTCCACTCCCAACCATCTCCTATCTGCTGTGAATGTTTAATAAATTCTTCACAGTACTGCTTGAATCTTTTTTCTTCCAAAAATAAGTCCCCTCCACCTTCCATGCTACTGGACATCTGCAGAGCAAACTACATGTTAGTGATGACAGATGAAATGAGCACTAAAACCTTTTTAGTGTTGGGTTTGTTTGTTTTTTTTTACTTTTTCACTGATTTATAGCAATTGAATAGTAAAGTAACAAAGCACCAGGGAAAAAAAACCTGTGTCATTAAGTAAAACAAAGACACATTTCTTCAAGTACATTAGAGAATCACAGACACACAGAATGGCTGAGGTTGGGAGTGACCTCTAGAGACTGTCTAGTCCAGGGGTCCTCAAACTTTTTAAACAGGGGGCCGGTTCACTGTCCCTCAGACACTGTCGGGGGCCGGACTATAGTTTGGAAAAAAATGAACGAATTCCTGTGCACACTGCACATATTTTATTTGAAGTAGTGCACAAAAAACCAGGAAAAAGAATGCCGTATCCGGCCTGCAGGCCGTAGTTTGAGGACCCCTGGGTCTAATCCAATCCCCTTGCTCACAGTAGGGTCAAGCTGAGCAGGTTGCTCAGGATCATTTCCAGTTGGGTTTTGATTAAAGATGGAGATGCCATAACCTTTCTAGAGAACCTCTTCCAGTCTTCAGTTACCATAACAGTAGATATTTTTTTTCTTTGAATGAAATGAATGTATCAATTTCTGTTCATTGCCTCTGATGCTCACTGCGTAGTACTGAAAAAGGTCTGGCTCCACCTTCTGTATTTCCTCCCACCAGGTATTTATACACATTTATAAGATCCCACTGACCTTTCTCTCCTCCAGACTGAAGAGTCCCAGCTCTCTCAGCCTTGCCTTGTATGTCAGACACCCTCAATCATCTTTGTGGCCCTTCAGTGGATTTACTCCAGTATGTCACTTTCTTTCTTGTACTGGGGAGCCCACAGCTGGACACGGTACTGCAATTTTGACATGTGTTTCTTCTGCAGTACAGTACAGCTGGCAACTAGAAACCTGAATCTACTGTGGGCTATTTCCATGGGTCTACTGCCTGTGAACTGAACTGCTCCACAAAAGTTTAATAACTCTAGTGTCTGTGGACCCAGAGGCTACACCATGGCCACCAGAATCCAGCTGAAGCAAGTGTTCCTGCACATGCCAGCAGTATAGCTCTCAAAGGCCCAGCAATGTGGCTTCAATGGGTTACAGCGTGCTTCAAACGAGCGCCTTCTCTACCCATCAAATGCTTGCCTCTCAAAGATAAAACTCTTGGGGCACCCAGCCAGTTACACTCTTGTCCCCCATTCAAAGGGGATGTATCGTAAGTAGAGCTGTTTCAGTGTGTTTACAGACATCAAGCGTCACTGCAGCACCACAAAACTCAGTAACCATTACAACCAGGTCACACCTTCTCCTAGAACGAAATACAAAGGACACAGCAGCTCATGCAATATTCGCTATTTTTCAGTATCTGGCCCTAAATCACAACACCATCCCGTTTGCCCGTGACATAATTATTTACCTAGCACTTGAAAACACTTGATTTTCAGTGGCAGCTAACCCAAGCCCCCACTGCCGTTCACGCCATGTGAATGCCAAGGAAGGGGGAAACGGGAAGAACTGACACTATGGATGTTTCTGCCGTTCCCAGACCTCCTAGTCCAGACGACGGACTGCAGAACTGCGGCAAGCGCACGTCAGCAGCGTGTAGTTCTCACGCACGGTTCAAGCGGAGCCGTGTGTCTCCGGAAACCGGCAGCTCTGGCGCGCTTTCTCTCCTCAGCTGCCCCGGGGAGTGTGACGAGACGAGCCGACCCGCCCCGGCCCCGGGGCCGGCGGGCAGC
>VZZY01011642.1:56273-67910 GCA_013400335.1 Eurystomus gularis | reverse complement strand
ATAACGTTACTACTTTTCCCTAAGGGAGATTGAGGAGGGAGGAATGTGAAATTAACATGGCCAAGTCACCTGAGAACTGTCATACCTGACACGGGGGGTAAGTAGAAGAGTGATCCAAAATGGCTATACAGTTGTCTGGGGGAAGATGCGATGAAATGCAGGGTCTCACCAAAACCGCCATCCTGAGCTGTTTCCAGGAGGTGCCCAAGATGTATTTCAGTGTTCATTGTGTTACCCAGCTGTGTTGTCTTTTGTAATTGCCTTTAGATCTGATAATTTGGTAGGTGCACAGAAGCTGTTTTGCTACACAAATGTTAGAAGAATTAGTTTTAAATTTACGAGTCTATTAAACGGTGGTGGTTAAGGTCCTGCCCGGCATGACTAAGCTATCCAGACTGTAGTATGTGCAGAATGCATTCTATTTGGATTGACTGAACTGGAACATAAAACGTTGGCATCACCTATCTAGCTGTAAGCTGCCATTTTAAAGAGTTTTATGACTGTTGCATTAAGAGAGAACAAGAGCTATCCCATCAGCTTTGGAGAGAACCCTCCACTGAGCAGAGATCCTGCCTATGCGAATGGTGCTTTGCTCGAGCCAGTTATAATGCGACCTTCTCCAACTGTGCCATTCCTCATGTGCTTGTAATTTGCTGGGTGTGGAGAGCTCACATTGGCCAAAGCTTTTTGCTGGAATATTTCTGAGGTAAACCATTTCTCTTTGTTCTTAAAATTCCATTTTCTAGATTTTTGGCTGTTAGCAACCAAGTTCTTCAGATATGTACCATGATTCACATTTAAATACAATTTTCACTAGTCTTTGTCAACAATGAAATCTTCAAAGTCTGTAGTTTTCAACATTAGGCAAGCAAAGTTTTGTTTCACAGAGGTATTCTGCAGAATGATTGTGTGATGTGCTTTGAGGAGATTATGGTATCTCCATAGATTACTATTTTGACTGCAAGTATTATTTCTTACAGCAGCTGCATAGCTTGGATGATGCCACCACAACTAGAAGGTGTGATGCTACAGTAATTATTTAATCATCAGAATTAATTATTTATATTGTCCTTCACTGTTTCTTTTAATTGTTGGGGTTTTGAAATTTGGTATGTAAACACCATGTCATCATCCAACCCTGAGTTTTGAAGGAGGATTTTTACATTGTAGAATATATTCTGTAAGCCATTTTTGCTAACAGAAATGCCTGTGGTATTGAAAAAATGTCACGTAGTGTGCATTGCCTTGGAAGCTACAGCTCCTGATTTCTAATTTTAGCTTTGTTACTGTCTCTCTGGATTTTCTTAGGGAAGAATCATTGGGTTTAAAACATAGATCATATAAAAAGTGGCTGATAGGGCCCTGATTTTGCATTGAAGTTGGCAAAGGAGTTGCCATGACTGGCAGTTTCCAGAAAACAAAGATATAGTTCCCATATATTCAGATCCATTTACTTTATTTGAAATTCTGAGTACACAGCCCCTGTAAAAATCACAGACATCCAGTAACTAGGATCTCCACAGTAGTGGTCACTTCTGAAGATTACAGCCTCTAGCCATCCTGTTGGGAGTGTCACAAACAGCCAATATGATCCATGAGCCTTAAACTGAACGTACACAGTGTTAAGTAATTATGTGTTGTTAAAAATAATAAATGGTTGACCTGAATATCCCCTTTCAGGACTTGGTGGCTTCCTCATGACCAGCGTAACTAACTCTTCATGTTACGAGGTCTAAAATGCTTAACTTTGAAAAACTGTTAGATCCATACATTATTAGTAAGAGAAATATTATGTATCTCTATTTAGACAGGATACTTACCTACTAGAGGTGGATTCTAATCCTGGCTCTGCTGTTGACAAATTTGGGCTAATAGTCTCAATTTTCTCTGCCCGTTTCCCTTTTTGTCTCTCTGCAGAGCCAATCAGACTCAGGGTATATTCTTACAACATCTGGTATCTGCTTGGTCATCCAGGGCATTTCAGTAAGTTGCAGCAAGTGTCTCTTTATCAGGGAAATGCATTTGCTGTAGTTCTAAAATTACTTGACAAGAAGTCCCAACACACGGGTTTCTCTCCTTTCTCTTCCTTCTCTTGCCTGTACTCTGAATCAAAGTGCCTCAGGTTTCCATCTCGTCTCTGCCATGCGAAAGTGTTAATAGTCCTGTTCCTTGTGTCTCTGCTTAGATGTTTATACACTTAAAACAAATGGATACAATAGGTCATCATAGTTCGGTTTGTTCTGAATATATTATATGTGTACTTAATATATATTATCATACATAATTTTTGAGAGTGAAGTACAGTTGTAGGAACTTTGTTGGTTGGAACTTTTAGAACTAAACAGAACAAACATCATGAAGAATAATCCTTCATCAGCCAGGCAGCGACCTGAATGAGCTCCAAAATGTCTTTTCATCTCTTCATCCTGTTTGTTTGGTCCCCAGAAACACGGCTTCATTCAAAACTCATTCATCAGTCAAGCAGTTCAGGCAACACTCGAGTCTCCAAAGGAAAAGGTAACATTACAGCTCTTGAACAGATAGGATTAACACGATGTATATTCTGTTCCACAAATCCTCCTTATTATGGTTCAGATCTGGAGCAATTCACAGTAATTCTAAAGCTATTTCTTCTACTTTGGTTTTTGATTACTCTTAATTTCTGATGCTGAGCAATGTTGCTAAACAAAAAGAGATAATAATCTATTATTGCTAGTGCGTGGCTGTACCTGGGTTGCAAACTTTTATGAAAAAGGAGTATTTCCATGTGAACCAAATAAGAAATAATGGTATGGCCAAAGCAAAATGCTGGTAAAATATCTTATGAAGGTATCAGGCAGTACATTCAAACCCAACATATAGTTTGTGCTATAACAAATAGTTTCCTCACTTGCTGTACTAATACGGTCACAGGAGCAAATGTACCCTATCTACAGGAAGGATTTTATATACCAGCAACATCTCCAAAAATGAAATGCTGGTCTTTGTTCCAGTTGAAATCTATATTAGCAAACATTCCCCATGGCTGACTGCTTAGTTTAAATCTCTTCTTTGCCTGTCATTAACTTATTAGTGCTTATGGAGGTTCTGCACCAATAATACATAGAAAGAATTAAAAGTAAGTTATTCTGCATTCTTCTGCTTCGTTTACTTAGGAGAATTAGTAGTTGAAATTCCCCTGATAGGACGTGGTAGATGGAGAGTTACTATTTCAAAATTGTTAACAAACCTTTTTTTCCAGTAATCACCGTAATATTACAGTGAAACAGACAAGTAGTGTTATTTTCCCGTTGCTGGCACAATAAGAGGAATTAAGTAACTTGTTGAAGGCTGTGGTGACTGTGTTAGGTTGGCAAATGCAGCTGAATTTTGTAGATGCGTGATCTGTGCCTTCAACACACTTGCTCTTGTGCCCTGTGATTCTTCTGAGAGAAAGTTCAAAAGGAAACAAACTGAGAGGTATACAAACAGCATACATTTTTCATGAGTGTTTTTATTCCACTCCAGCAGCTACCAACCAGCACTGAAGAAAGTACTAGCATAATGCAGCAATTGTTGCCGCCTTCTGGTTTTGGCAATTTTTCCTACTTCTTTGTACTTATTATATCTAAAAGTTTAATAATTCCTTCAGGCTTCAGACTTTTTTTTTATTTGTTTTGTGTTCCCTTTCTGTTACTGTTTTTCATGTTCCATTCTCCTTTTATTTTTTTTTTTTCCTATTAGACCAATATATGTTGAAATCAACTTGAGATAGGCTACATATTAAATACTCAGGTCATTAATATAAAAGATAATAGCTGTTGAAGGTCTCAAATATTTTGCTCCTAAGCAGGGAAACTGGATTTGGAGGGACATTGAGAATAATGAGGAGGACTAATTGATACAGAAAGATACATTTTTAAATCAGCTTACAAGCTCATGGTCAAAACAGCATTAAAATATCTGCAGACAGTGAGG
Organism: Eurystomus gularis; assembly: GCA_013400335.1. Lineage (NCBI taxonomy): Eukaryota > Metazoa > Chordata > Aves > Coraciiformes > Coraciidae > Eurystomus > Eurystomus gularis. Next base: position 63,953 of record VZZY01011642.1, on the reverse strand, counting down.
CAAAGGTCATTATAACACAGAATGACATGAAAGTCCAATAAAATAATACTGTTAGGACCTATGATAAATATATATAATTGTAATAAATAAGCAATTTAACATCTATCTCACTTGTTTTATTAAACTAGCAAACCTATGCTACCACTGTCTAGTTTGCTAAAATAATCAAATCAGAAACCAGTTCAAAGTAAAACATGTGAAATGTTTTTGTTCAGGATGGGAACTAGATCAGAGCTAGGATTCATTTTACACACATAAGGTAAATAAAGCCTAGTGCTAAGCTCCAGAGTACATTATTTCAATTATTCATCTGGTATAGGTCTGCAGGCCCACATATAAAATTAGCAGCTCATAATTAACACTGAAGTGATTAACACAGAGAGATACTGATGCTAGGAAAAGGGGATTTTATTCTTGATGACTACAAAATACAATGAACCTGAAATGATATAATGTAACATGCAAAGGCTGTGGTTTTGAGAATATATTCCTCAGATGACAGATAGATCAAGGGGGAAGCTGGTTGGACAGGAAATGACAGGCAAGAACAGACCAATTATCATCAGCCTTGCGCAGAGCTTAACTTGAAGGTTTACTGTAAAAGTTAAGAACTCTGTTATTTAAGGAGACCGGCAGAACTTAAGAATGAGAGGAAATTTCTTCATGAAGAATGGTAGATGGTACACTTCTTTGTAAAGCAATTCAACAACAGAAACTATCCAAAGATGAAAAAAAAAGTAAAACAGCTTTCACTCCTGTCCTGGTTTGGCTAGGACAGGGTTAATTTTAGTGGAGCCAGGTTATTCTATACCATGCTGACGTCATGCCCCGGGGCCAGTTGCGGTGGGGGGGCAGTTCGCCTTTGGCTGTTCCCTCGCTCTGTCGCTGTTCTCTGGTATCAATTTTTTTTTTTGTATTTCTCCTTTCTCACTGTTACTGTTGGTTTTTGTTAACTGAAAGTGCTTATTACATGTTGTTTTCTTAGATATATATATATTAAACCTTCCTTATCTCAACTCAAAAAGGCACTTTTAAACCTTTTTTTTCTTTCTCTGTCCGCGACCCGCAGCAGAGGGGAGGGGGCGGGGAGCGGCGCGGCCACGCGGCTCCGGCCACCCCGCAGCCGCAGCTCTTACTAAACCAACACATCTTTCCACTATCATTTTTGTGTGGCCAAAAAAAATATGTGGCCAGCAGGACGAGGACAGTGGTTGTTCTCCTGTACTCGGCACTGGTGAGGCCACATCTTGAGTACTGGGTTCAGTTTTGGGCCCCTCACTCCAAGAAGGACATTGAGGGGGTGGAGTATGTCCAAAGAAGGACAACGAATCTGATGAAGGGTCTAGAGAACAAGTCTTGTGAGGACCAGCTGAGGGACCTGGGGTTGTTGAGACCTTCCTGCTCTCGACAGCTCCCCGAAAGGAAGTTGGAGTGAGGTGGAGGTCACTCTGTCCTCCCAAGTAACAAAAAAACAGAAGAGGAAATGGCCTGAAGTTGTGCCAGGGGAGGTCTAGATTGGATATTAGGAAAAAATTCTTCTCCAAAAGGGTTGTCAAGGCATGGTGCAGGCTGCACAGGGAAGTGGTGGAGTCGCTGTGCCTGGAAGGATTTAAAAGACAAGTAGATTTGGTGTTGAGGGACATGGTTTAGTGGTGACCTGACAATGCTGGGTTAACGGCTGGACTTGATGATCTTAAGGTCTCTTCCAACCAGAACAATTCTATGATTCTATGAAACTTCACAGACAAAATGAGCAATGTTGTTACCCATGGAGTATTACTGCTCCCTGTTATTTTAGTAACAACTAATTTCTGTTATTAAAGACCATGAAATGCTTCTCTAACTGCATAGGTCCCAAGAGAAAAATCAGTTACATACCTAGCAGTGGAACAGTAGAACCGGAGCATGCATTTGGCAGACAGAAGACATGCTGCTGCTGTGAAAATACCTTCTAATGTCAGCTCTGGACTTCTGTACCCTAAAAAACGTTTGTTGGGCTATGAACATGGACCTATAACACTGAAATTAAGCTGATCTGTGTTGTCAGAAATTATGCCTGTTAACGCGAGTGCAAGTTTATCAATAGCAGAGTGGAGATAGTTCTGTAAGAGATTTACAAGTTCACTTGAAAAAAATGTTAAGTATCTCTCAAGTGCATAGCCTGGTGATGCTCTTTCTGTTACCAGTCTGAAGCTAAATGGGCGCAGAAAAAAGGTAACCCAAAACATGGAACTTGACCTTCATATGCAACAGAGAAAGCAGTAAGTAAAGCTGCGACCAGACAGAATAAGTGTGTTGGCTGTCTGGTGTGCCCCTTGCCTGCCTTCCCTGATACCTCATCTTGCACTGGTTCAAGCAGAGCGTCAGGCGTATTGTCCTCTGTCCATGCCAAGGCTGAAGGTGTCCAGTTCACAGCATTTCCAGATGTGGAAACGGAACAGCTGGACTGCTCACTTGTTCGGCCTTCCGAATAGCACAGCCACCTGTTCTTTGGAAGTGCCTGTCACAGAAAGGGAAGAAAGAGTATTTATCCAGTTTGATGTAAAGCTCTGGAGGAAAGCCCCATAGTTTGCTGTCTTCATCAACATAAGATCATGGCCTCTAACTTAATATTTTTAGTATTTTACCATTTGTGAGAAATCTAGCAAGTGAACAGCCTCAGCATGATAAGAACATTATAATCCTTTCTAAAATTTCATTTCTTTTATCATACAGCACACATTACAAATTGAGAATAAGGCTGATTCCTAACACATCATCTTTTATTGTCAGGAGTCCTGTTTTCTAAACATACTACCAAAGTCATAAATGTACTGAATGCGTCAGAAAGCAAGACAGAAATGTCATTTCAGCCAGTAATGGGGTCTTCATCAGGATACGCAAATGAGATTCTTAGAAGCCCATTGGAAAAACATCATGTCAGTTCATGGTGAGTTTAGGAGTCATTCTGCTGAGCTTGTTTCTTCATCAGTTCAGATGGACAAAGAAAATTCTCATTGCCTGAAAAATATACGTAAGTGTCACCTGCCAGGATTTGAAAAAATCAGAAGCCATCTGTCCTGGGTTTGGCTAGAACAGGGTTAATTTTCACCAGCAGCTGGGAGGGGGCCACATCCAGGATAGACAACCGAACCAGCCGATGGGATGTTCAGTACCCACTGACATCATGCCTGCTGCTCAGTCCCTGCCCTGGCACCTTTGGTGGGGAGCTGGTCCGATCTGTCTGGTTTATATCAGTCATTTTATATATTGTTTCATTACTATTATTGTTATTGCTGTTGTTTCTTCTCCTCTTGCACAGTTATGTTAAATTCTCCTTACCTCAACCCACAGGGTGTTGCCTTTTCTCCCTGTTCTCCTTCCCATCCCACTGGGCAGTGGAGGACCACTGCTGCTCAGCTCCTGGCTGGGCCTAAACCACGACAGCATCCTGGTAAAATGCCGAAGAGAGCATTGAGCAATGGACCATTCAATTGACACTGAACTGTTATTGAAAAGATTTTCTTTTACACCACAGAAAGGACTTGCTGTCCAAAATGGACAGGTGCTAGGGTATCATCTCTATGCTAAACTTCTCATGATTCTCTGGAACTATCGTGAGTTAACAGATGACACTCATGCTTTTGTTTATTCTTATTTGGACAAGGCCAAAGACTTTTTTCATTCACTTGAATTATATGGTCCAGGAATTTACCAGAGCTTCAAAATTCAAATCAGCTATTAAATTAGTGATATCAAATCCACTTTGTAATTTTTTTCTTCTTCCCAGAAAAATTGTACATTTCGTTTGAAAGAGTTTAACATCTGCATAAAGCCACTGCATATATCAAATAAGATGACTCTTTGAATGATGCTGGAATACTTTCCTGACCCTGAAGCTGCTGCTGATTGCACTCAGAAATAAGTGCAAAAAAGGGATTTGTAGGGGTCCCGTTCTCCAAACCACTGTCAGCAGAATTTCAAAATAAGTTATCTCCCAGTAGTCTTTTTCCCCCTCATACTCATGTTATAATTTCTCACTTCTCATCCATGATTCCCAAATGCACTGACCCAGTTGACCAAACGTACCCTGGCAGAAGAGGCTGTAATTCCACCCCCTTTCCTGAAGTTGTATTTGCCCGTATTTGCCCGTAAAAAAGGTACACTGCGCTGGAAGATTTCAGGCAGGGAAGGTGTAGAAGTTACCCAAACCACTTCAGTCCTGAGCTTCAGCCACTGTACTTCAGCCAAGTGGAGCACTTTGACAAAGTAAATAATACAGTAAGAGTCAAAGAAAGTCCAGAAGACAAAAGGATGAAGAGCAGACTGTCACTGAAATGGGAATGATTTATTTAATAACACTGTGAAAGAGCCACTGTATCTTCACCAGCTCATCAGAGTCCACTCCCCTAGTCCGTACACAGCACTGACAGCTTCTGAACATAACGCTGAAAGCCATGGGCCAGATTCATCTCTGGTGGAACTCAGCTGAAGTCAATGAAGTTACGTCAGAACTAACTTAGTCCAGCAATTTTGGAGTAATGGTGGGGCTGCAACACCTGATGAATTACAGACCTGGATCATAACAGGTACTGCCGTGCATGGCTGAGAACATCAGCGTGACTGTGCTTGGAAACAGCTGAGATCCAGCATAGCCAGCACAAGACCCAGAACCTCTGCTGAGCTTCTTTGTATGGGGCTCCAAAATGCCACAGGCTGAGTACATGTTGCAGAGCCAGTGCATCCTCCCCCAGCACAGTGAAGCATTGTGCAGAGGTGCAGGAATTGAGTTCCCTCTGGCTGGATTTAGGAGCTCCATTTCAGCATCAGACAGATAAGTCCATGCAGAATCGGCTCCTTGTAGCTGGAGGACAATGCAGAGGAGACGCTGTGGCTGGATCTGCACAGAGCTGATGCGGATTTGTAGCAGGGTTTAGCTGATATATAGCTCAAGTATAGCCTATAAGTGTTTAGCTTACATATAGCTCTATACCAAAATGGGCCACATCTGGCACAAATTGTCCACAGATAATTGAGAGTTGACTGGAAATGACTCAAACTAAATCATGTTTAAGAGACAGATTTCTTTTCCTAGGAATTTTCACAAAAACAGCCAAATTCAAGAAGCAAAGCCAAAAGAAGATGTAAATTTAAATTGTGGATCCCTAATGTACAATGTATACATAGTGTGTGATTTGTGATTTAGAGGCCAGAGAGGTAGCAATTCTGTGTGTCACAACAGCAGAATGTACCCCCAAGCACCAACTCAGATGAGACCCATGCAGCAGAAGTGAACCGGAGCGCTGTGTTTTCCCAGCCCCGTTTCCTTTGCCTGCCATCTGGAAGGCTCACACAAATCCAGGTCACTTTTCTGTTTCGCCCCCTTTGTCCCAACACTTTGTAACTTTTCCTGTCCCCTTGCGTGATCACAGTCAAACAACTTGGCTTTATGGACAGACCTATTTTGTGTATGTAAAAAACATGTTCATGTATGTCTTCAACAGCACTTACAAATGTTGTCTGTCTGGTAAATGTCTTTCCTTTTATTTTTAGGAAAGTGTTTAGAAGGGGCTAAAAGCTGTGGTTAGTGCCCTAGGAGATGACAGCTCTTTGCAGGTATCCAAAAGTTGAGAAACAGTGGCTGTGTCCTGCTTTATCAACTGGAGGATTACTGGGGGCTAGCGGTGAGGGTGGTGTCACTCGTGTTTAGGTCACTCCTGCTTCCACCTCTGCCACAACTTCTCTTCACTACCTTTGGCAGGTTACTTGCTTCTTGCTGTTATTTCCATCTAACTGCAGAATGAGGATGAGGATGATAATGTAATAGGTGTTTTGAAGATTAACTCAATAGTACTTAAGGCCCTTTCAGACACTCAAGTGAAAACATGGGTGTATAGAAAATCAAAGTATAATTATTATGAAAATGTACATTATTGTTTAGAGTAAAAGGGAATCAAAGGCAGGATGATGAGATAATCAGACCACTGGAACTGAAGGATTTTGAGACATGATATTAAGTAAGTGAAAAGCAGAACACTTAATTGAGCTTAGGGAGGGTTTTCCTAGCAAGCAATGTTCATTTCCTTCACAATTTTTTTTTTCCATATTGGTATCTGAGGCAAGATGTAAGATGTTGCTGTATGACTGGAAATAGAAATTATTTTAAGGGTCCAATCCTGTAACCATATTCACAGCCTCAGTGAATACATAACAAGGTAAATCCAGATTTAGGTCCTTACTGTTTTATTATTATTGGTTCTATCATCAGTCAAAGGTCTACTGGAGACAATATGGGTTTATGATAATTGTGAGACTTTTTCAGAACTATATAATCAAAAAGTACCTGAAGATTCAACATATTTGGATGTATTAGTCACAAAAGATCTGAACTAACCCACACTGCCCTCGAGTCCCCTGGCTGCTCCCAAGAAGCCAATGTTACTTCTGTAACTAATGTTCTTTTTGAGAGAACATTTGGTACTTCATGAAATGGAGCAGCTACAACTCGATCCAGAAAAGGCTGAAGGGATGACATTTATAAAGCTCAGGTTGCCACAAATCAGATTTAACTATAACTGTTCTGCGGGATGTAAAGTTGGACATAAATGAGACATAACACTAAGAGAGTGGACGTTATATTACCCTACATTTCATTTATCGGGCTTTCTTTATCAGCTTGTTTGGATTAGGAAGTAGCGTGAGCATTCCAGTAGCAGCTCTCCAGTTGGGATTTCTATTTATAGCATACTCTCTCTTCACTGGGTGCCCCTCCACATTAGTTTCAATAAGGCAGTAATTAGGGCCTTAAAGCAGAATTAAGATATCTTTAACAATTGAATTTAGATACAAAATGTACCCAGAATTCTTTCAAAAGACAATCATTTTTTTACAATGATTTGGGACTGTGAAGGAGCATACATTGCTACATTTCTCTTTTACATTTTCTCCTGTTTTTCTTTTATGTATTTTGGGGCTAAATAACCACCATCTCCACAAATTTCAGATTTCACACATGCACATATTTAGCCATAAGGCAATTCTGAACTTTCAAAATTAAGCATGCAGCTATTCCCTGTAGGACAGAAGATTTCTTTTGCATTCTAAATAATTTCTGCCTTCCTTAAAATTTCTGTTCTTTTTACTTAGCTCTCTGTGATACTTGAGTAGACTTAGACTTTGCCACTAAACCGGAGAGAGATGGGTTTGGTGGATGGACTGTTAGGTGGACGGATGCCTGCATCCAAATAGTTGCAGTCAGTGGCTCAGCATCCAAATGGAAACCAGTAATGAGTGGTGTCTCTCAAGGGTCCATTCTGGGAACAATACTATTGAGTATCTTCATCAATGACACAGATGGTGGGATCGAGGGCACCCTCAGCAGGTCTGCAGGTGCCACCAAGCTGAGTGGTGCAGTTGATTCATTTGAGGGACAGGATGCCATCCAGAGGGACCTGGACAAGCTGTAGGCACATGTGACCCCCATGAGGTTCAAAAGGCCAAGTGCAAGTTCCTGCAGCTGGGTCAGGGCAATCCCCAGTATCAAATACAGGCTCGGGGATGAAGCGACTGAGAGCAGCCCTGCAGAGAAGAACTTGAGGGTGCTGGTGGGTGAAAAGCTGGACATGAGCCAGCAATGTGGCCTCACAGCCCAAAAGGCCAACCATGTCCTAGGCTTCATCAGAAGAATTGTGGCCAGCAAGT
>VZZY01011642.1:42996-55878 GCA_013400335.1 Eurystomus gularis | reverse complement strand
AGACATGGACCTGTTGGAGTGGGTCCAGAGGAGGCCATGAAGGTGATCAGAGGGCTGGAACACCTCTCCTTTGAAGAAAAGCTGAATGATTTGGGATTGTTCAGCCTGGAGAAGGCTCCAGCAGCACCTCATTGTGGCCTTTCAATACTTAAAGGGGGCCTGTAAGAAAGATGGGGACAGACTTCTTATCAGGGCCTGTTGCCACAAGACATATTTTAAGATTAGATCTAGATTTCAGTTGAACATGAGGAAAATTTTTGTGATGAGGTTGGTGAGACACTGGAACAGGTTGCCCAAACAAGTTGTGGATGCCCCATCCCTGGAAGTGTGTAAGGCCAGGCTGGATGGGGCTTTGAGCAAGCTGACCTAGTGAAAAGTGTCCCTGCCCATGGCAGAGGGGCTGGACTAGATGACCTTCACAAGTCCTTTCCAGCTCAAACAAGTCTGTGATTCTATGACTCTACAATTTTAAAGAAAAAAAAAACAAAAACCAAAACCAAGCAATATTGAACAACATTAATCCTAAGTACACTTGCCAGTGCAGCCATTAGTGTGGCTCTGAATATTGCAGCCATCAAGAGTGGCACCACAGATAAATATTTCCTCAGGACCTTCTCTTGTCTGACATTAACTCAAACACCAGTGAAGAAAACTACACACCGTAGTTTTCACTATGTAACGTACGCAATCTACACTAACGGTGCTTATCGTCAGAACCTAATCCTACGTGCTGTGGTGCGCTTGCTCAGGGTAGAGGGTTCAGTATGTCATCTGTAGACGGTAGGGGTGACATGGCAGAGGTTGAAGGGAAGCCTGTGGGTGCGTAAGGGGCTGAATGACACAGCTGCGTACTTCTTTGAGCTGGTTTTTCAGTGTGGAAACTTTACTCCAAAATAACCTTTCTAGTGTGTGGGAATCAGACAGATAGCAATTTTGAGAATGTCTTGAGGGAGCAAGGTGATTTGAGTGATGAGACTCATAAGCCTTGTAATTACAGTAATTATGAGACCATACCTCTACAGGTAAGAACTCATAAGTAAAAACATTAGCATGACCATTTAAGAAGCTCAATAATTCATTCCAGGGCATGTGGTTACAGTGCAATGCTTAACATAAACTTCATGACTCTGTTGGCAGTAGGTCTTACTTTGAAGCGGGGTATCCATCCTGTAAGTATAGATCCCTTTGTTCTATACTATTTGTGTGTATTTTACATCTATAGCATCTATAGCAGCTGGTTATAGGTGGTAAAACCTTCCTACGTGTTTTAGATATCATTTGCCCTGTAGCTTTATAAAGAAATAACCTGAAACACCAGAATGTTCTGACTCAGACAGGTTTTTACTTTGAGAAATTAATGTTGGAAAAAGCATATACTCCACAAAGGGAACTCTTCTGTCCTATGTGTCCTGCACGTGCTTTACTCCAGCCCGGAACTGCTGCCTAACAGGACAGATGAGTAAAGGTTTGGTAGTGAGAGGGAATGCCTCCTTTGCAGTCCTTCTGTGCTCTTTTTTTGAATAGATATTTACTCAGTACTGCAGTGCCAGGTATATCTTCTGTCACTGTGAACTAATAACGTCACAAACGTTTTGAATGGTACTGAGAGAAGCCTGTTAGAAAGAAGAAAGCCTCTCGCTGAGTAGATGTGCTGAGACAGAGAATGTAAAAAACACAGGGTCATTAGATGGGATATTGTTAATATTCTTCAAAGTTTGTATCCATGAGCTACAACGCTAAATGCCAGTCATGAAGTGAGGGTATCACATGGAAACTGCTGATGATCCTTTTGATCGTGGCAGTATATAATATTTCTTGAAGGTGTGTGCAGGACAAGTTTGTACAAATCCGAGCTTGTTTAGTTTTTTATTTAGATTCATTTTGCTGAGTTTCACTCTCATTGGGGAATACCTGCATTGTTCATCATTTACATTTATGATGCTAACAAACATACTTTATCAGCCAGTGCTTTTTCAGCATTACAATCTTGTTTGGAATTTTGAGCATTCTAATCATATAAAGTTACTACTCCACACTAAAACCACTTTTAATATCAACCAGTTTCAGCTACAGCTAAAATTATACATTTATTTAAAACATTATTAATGGGAAGCCAGATATAACATTTGCAATCCAATTAAAATATGCTTTAAAAAAATACAGTGGGCACAGGCTGAAACAGAAGTTATAGCTTAGATACTAGGAGAATGAGGACAGTCAAGGTTGTCTGGGGAGATTTTCCAGTCTCCAGCCTTGAAGGTTTTCAAGACTCAACTGAGAAAAGCCCTCAGCAACCTGGTGTGATCTCAGAACTCACCCTGCTTTGTGCAGAAGGTAGGACTAGGGACCTCCTGAGGTCACTTCCAGCATGGATTATCCTACAAGTGAGTTACTTTGGTTATCTGCAGTGACTGTTGACTTCGAGCAAGGGGTATGTATTACACTCCTGAACAACTACCAGTATATTTGTACATCTTGAGATTTTTGTCACAGTGCTCAGTTTTACTGTACAGTTGTTTATTATGCAATTAAAATGTAATTCCTTGTAAAAGCTGCAGTTTCCAATCAAATATGAAATCACTGCATCTGTCTTTCCAAAGCCTGCCATATGAAGCAAAACCAGCCTCATAACCTTTGCGTTATCTCTGTCTTCATATTTGTGCTGATCTTGCATTAAAAGGTTCCAATAGTTACTTTCCAGATAAGGTAAGAGTTTGCTTTTTGATATAAACATGTTTTAAAGCATTTTCTCCCCTCTGGCCTTTTTAGCTTCTGTGCAATAAAACAACACCCCCTAAAACTCTGCATCCTTTCCCACTTCCAGATATGTTTTTAAAGGAGATTTTGGTAAAATATATAAAATAAGATCCTAAATTGCATTCTTTTGAAAACAAGCTGAAAATTCTCTTTGGTTTTATTGTGGCTGAATGTTTCTCTGGAATCTTTGCTTTGATTTTGGTTGTGTTGACCTCATTAAGGAGAAGTGCCCTTTAGTATCTTAGTGCCTCCTTTAGTATTTGCTGAGGGATTAAAATACATATACAGGCTTATTTCTTTGAGTACTTCTATGTTTATTATTTCTTTGGTTTTAAAAAATGGGGATTTATCCAGGACTTTAAGTGACCCTCCCACTAGTAAAGTGGCCCTCTGAAGAGCAGCATTTGTATCAGCAATACTATCAGCATTTACACATCCTGTACACAAAGAATATGTTAGAAGAATATTATTACATTTAAATGAGTCCAGTGCTTGAAAGTCACAAAATACAGAACCAAGCTTTAATTTGTCCACCTTACACATCAGCATCCTGGTATAGTATTTAGTGACTAAATTGTATAGTACTTACCTACCTTTTTGGGGGCACAGGATAGATGATGTTCTTTTAATGAGCAGCTATACATTTTTTATGCTTTTCCATATTCTCTTATATCTTGTTGCAGGTCTTATTTACTGTACTAAATTTAAAGCCTATTTGGAAGACTGAATTATTGCTTTTTGGGGCATCTCATAAAGAAAGCATTCCACTTCAACAGAGGAATTTTCACAGCTCCTGTGTGAGATGGGGCAGTACTCTCTGGGACTATATGTTATAGGACAGAACTGCACAGAAGAAAACCAGAGATTTCCCTTAATTTGGTATGCCTTGGACTTCATTTTTTTCCAGAGAACTTACATATGCAAAGGACAGTTCCCTCCAATTTTGTTCACATCCATGAGCGCTGACAACTTCCACAAATTAGGTCACAGAGTCTCCAGTCAGAAGCTAGAAACACAGGAGGACACAGACAATGACCACCTGTGGCAAATTTGGTTACATGACTTGCTTCATGTCACATATGAATCCCATGACAGGGACAGAGTCCTGCCAAGGGATTTTCCAGAGTAGCATTCAATGGTTTTAATCATTAAAGCATCATTTCTGTGTTAGCAATATCCTGACTCATCAACCAAATACTTCCTACCTTCCAGACCAAATAAGTTAGAAGTCCTACAGAAAACATCCTCCCTTTTTAGAAGCCATGGCTCATCTACAAGCAGGTCCACCCTGGGCACTAACAGGAGAGAGCCTGTGAAGAACACTACATGCTCACTCAACTCCCATATATAAGCATGTTTATGTGTCTAAGGTGGATGCAGACAACTGGCCTGGAAAACTTCAGCCAGAAGACTGGCAAAGTTATTAGCATCCGAGCACAAACTTGTCAGCAGGAAATGTGAGTCTCAGTCACAGGAGTTACTATCCATACCACACCACTTACAATAAACTTCTAGTAACATAAATATTGTTGAAATAGGTGGTCTAATACTCAGGGTTACCAGAACACTCACCAATTATCTCCTCATGATTCCTGTAACCTACAAACGCATGAAGACATTAGTAGTGGGATCTAAAATCAGGAACTGCCTTTCTGGTACTGTCATCACTCTTGCACAAACCTACAAGAAAAGTCTGGGCAGATCCTGGGTCTCTCGGGTATCCCTCTCTTATTGCTGTCCTCCTCAATGTGCAAGAAAAAACTTCCTAACGTATCAGGAGGACTTTTCCTTCTAGGGAAAGGAGCAGAAGTTCTAACTATTACCTTTTCAAAAAATACCTTAAAGGAACTGACTTACTCCTTTTTCCTCCTTTCTCTTTCTTCAGGCAAAAAAAAAAGAGCTGCCCAAATATTCTTTCTCTCCAAATTCCTCTCACACCCTGTTTTAAAAAACAGCAGCACTAGCTCTGCTTCAGTTTCACTTTGTCCTCCTTAACTCCCAGAAATGAGTCTGGGATTATTACACCCTGCTTAGCTGATTTTTTTAGAGGGAATACAACCGACGCTGTACAACTGAGGAATCTACTTCTTTAAGAGTTGCTACAGTCTTCCATGCTCACACTATTCCCTCCCTGTTTACAACATGCGCATTTTTAGAATACTTGCAAAGATCTATGCAAGTCTGATGATGTTACAGACATTTATTTTCCCAGAGAAAAATACTTGTGTCTGGACTTAACACTGTAACAGTAACAGTAACCATTAGCCCTCCGCCCCCAACCAAAAGAGATAACATGAAGGATGCACAGAAGACACAAATTATAGCGTGTCAGAACAGTCATAAGTACAACATGCTAGTCTGCATTAGCTACATAATCATATATCGACACATTTCCTAGTACCAATCATATGAATCAGTTTAATTCTGCTCATAAAAAAATTCCTTTACTACACTAGCTCATCCCAGCAGGAGTGTACCTACAGACTAAGCTGATGCGCGTTACAGTACTTTGGATAGATAACTTCTTTTTACATTTCTGCTAAAATACAAACCAGACAGAACACGTCTTTTTACTGCCACAGAGCAGTGAATTAAAATTAAGGTTGAGCAGGGTGGCAGCCGATGATGAACGCTTGCCAGGCCATGGTGGACAGATTGCCTCTCATGGGACTTTGGTAAACGGTAAACTGCTGGTACAATTTTTTAATACAAACATAATGTTAAATCTGAGAGTTAGCTAGGCTCCCTATCCTTATATTATCAAACTTGGCTCTTAGATGGCAGGTTTAATCTTTCTCATTATCAATCAAAATGCTGTTAATTTTGGGACAGGTTTAATATGCAATCTGAGAGCATCACAGCATTCCTTCCCAAAATGTGCAGGCAAAAGTTTGAGAGCACTTGCCATAGAATCGTTGAATAGAATCATAAGAGTCATTTAGGTTGGAAAAGACCTCTAGGATCATTCAGTCCAACCTTCGTCCAACATCTCCCTAACCCCTAGATCATGTTTCGAAGCACCACATGTACCCGTTTTTTGAACCCCTCCAGCGATGGTGACTCCACCACCTCCCTGGGCAGCCTGTTCCAATGGCTAACCACTCTTTCCGCAAAGAACTTCTTCCTGATATCCAATCTAAACCACCCCTGGTACCACTTGAGGCCATCACCTCTTGTCCTGTCATTAGTTACCCGGGACAAGAGACCAGCACCAGCCTCACTACAACCTCCTTTTAGGTAGCTGTAGAGAGCGATGAGGTCTCCCCTCAGCCTCCTCTTCTGCAAGCTAAACAATCCCAGTTCCCTCAGGCGCTCCTCATATGACTTATTCTCCAGATCCCTCACCACCTTCATTGCCCTTCTCTGGACCCGTTCCAGCACCTCAATGTCCTTCTTGGACCATGGTGCCCAGAACTGGACACAGTACTCAAGGTGCAGTCTCATGAGTGCTGAGTACAGGGGCACGATCACCTCCCTACTCCTGCTGGTCACACCATTTCTGATCCAGGCCAGGATGCCCTTGGCCTTCTTGGCCACCTGGGCACACTGCTGGCTCACGTTCAGCGGGCTGTCCACCAGCACCCCCAGTCCTTTTCTATCAAGCAGCTTTCCAGCCACACGTCCCCAGGTGGCATGCCATCTATCTCTGGTGTATTACAGTGTGTAGCTTGAGCTAAGGTTTGTTGGAGCTGCACTAGCACACAGAAGTACCTGAGAACATATACATTCTGTGCTACTCTAAACCAGCTGTTACTCTAGGAGAGAGCCATGTTCACTCCTCCTTGCCTGAAGAATCATTCCTGCCATGATACCTTGTCAATTAGCACAGGCTGGTGGCACTGCAAGAGACCCAGGCTCGTGGCAGTGAAGTCCTTGTTCGCGTTGCGTCACGCTGTTACCTTTCTCCTGCAAAGGGCAATTCTGCACTCCCTGCAGTCACTGAAGACATCACCCACATCAGACCTTCAACGAACATGTTCTCATTCTCCTAATCAACCACACGTAGATCACGATCCTTAATTTCAGCAGGGAAGAAGCTGTCTCAAGACCAATGTGACAGTTGTCAGTCATATGGTTTATCTGAGCAACAGACGTGCACAAAGGCACTGAAATCACTCAAGACTTGGCTCAAGGTTTGGCCCCTAATGACTGATCAGAGGAACCAAGTACTCCCAAAATCTCACCCTAACTCACCAGTAGTCAAGCCAGGATTCGGAACAAAATTTTCTGACACGTTACATATTGAAATGTTTTAAATAGTCAGAAAACTTACTTGACAGGAGCTGCATCTTGATAGTTCCAGAATTTACCTCCTCTCTGTCTTCTGACAGATTTACTGCAAACAGAAATTAAGACAACTGTTAGCTTGTGGAGCTGAAAGAAATGCAAGCAGATAGAGTGCATAAGGAACAGGACAAGCTGGACGTCTGTTAGTTTTGTGCGTCATGATGAACATAGGAGTAAGCTCTGCCTAGACAATAATAATTAATGAGGTGGTGAGCAAAAACGTTTACCTTACATAAGGACTGTCAGATATTGGCATTGTGGGGTTGCTACTGGCATCCTTTACTCTGTAGTTCAGACCTGTATCATTATCATTATCATTACCATTATCATTAGTGGGATATAAATACAGATTTCAGTTTTCTGCTGGGTGCATTTGCTGACCATATTCACATTGTAGAGAGCCACTGAAATGTTAAATCCACACTTCAGATGTTTATGTTTTCTTATTGTATACATTAATGAACCAAGCCATGTGCTAAATGGGCTTTTGGGTGCATTATATAAGTAATTTCCTAATACACAGAAAGCAAAAACATTTTGTAAGTTTTGCCACAAGATGGAAAGATTTAAGATTTTGTCCAGAGGGGTAACTTAAGTACTGTGCCATGATTCATCACTAGAAGGTTGGTAGCTACTGTACCAATAAATAAACTGCTGCCCATATCTGCATTCATTCAAGAGATAATAAGCTATCAAATCACTTTTTTTTCAGCATTTGTTCCTTCTAGCCTAAGAAGGACAACATACTGCAATTTTTCTAAGAAAAAAAGTACACATTAAGTATTATAATTTGATCCATTAGCAACTGTTTATCCAGACCTCATTAATCTAGATTTTACCACCTTCATTTTCAAACCCAAGCACTATACCTGTTTTAACTAAACATAAAGTTAGCACACCCTCTACATATCATACGTTCATTAGCACTGCTGCTAAACTTGTAAAAACATGACAGACATTATAAAACAGCCACAGATTCCAACTTCAGGCAAGGTATTCTCGGGTTAAAACTGGCATCAACACTAACATAAAATTACTCTTGCACAAAACATCATAGAGATGGTTATCAACTGCAGTGAAGAACAAAAAGTTACCATGAAAACTTTAGAAAAAAAATTAATTTCATCTGCGTAGGCCATGGAACAGTTTGTCCAATTGTTTACTCTCCTCCCTTTGTATTATTATTTCTGTTTATTTGCATTACCATCATATTTTTAGAAAACTGGTCCTGTACTCATGACACCTCTAGGAGCTTTGTCACCAGCTTCAGTGGTAGCAGTTGTAGGGTCCTGCAAAGATGCCGTATGTTTATGGACTTTGACTACTACCCTTCTGCCCAGACATCGTACGAATGGTAAATACTGCATTTGGGTTAAATATAGGCACCAGATGCACTTAACAGTTACAAGGCAGTTAAAGTAATTTTTGTGTAAAATATGGAAGAGATTGTATCTTAGATTAGATTTAGAAAAAACCCTTCAGCTAATTTCAGAAGCTTTGCACGCTACCTAGTTACCACCAAGTAACATACAAGGAAAATAATGTTGTATCTACTATTTTGAGGACTCTTTTAAGACATTAGTTGATTATTTCCAATGCAGTCAATTCTGATGGTTTTCCTCAGATGCAATTGAATTAGGATTTTAGGATTTAGCCTTCACTGCACTCTAAAGAGATTAAACCATTTTCTTCCAGTTACCTTCATTTCATCTGTGTATCAAATCGTTATAATCGCTAACTGTGGATTGTG
This sequence comes from Eurystomus gularis, assembly GCA_013400335.1. Classification (NCBI taxonomy): domain Eukaryota; kingdom Metazoa; phylum Chordata; class Aves; order Coraciiformes; family Coraciidae; genus Eurystomus; species Eurystomus gularis. The sequence continues at coordinate 47,084 of VZZY01011642.1, read as the reverse complement.
ACTGTCGCACACAAAGTCGTTCTGTTTATCGTAGCTGTATCTAGTGCCCCACCACACATATATATATGTATATATTTGTGCAGAATAATGCTCCACCAGATTTGTCTTTTGTGCAATACATTCCCTACACCTGCCTTATTATTAAATATGCATAAAACAAACCCTACGGGACATGGTAATATATACAAAACCGGATGTTTGTTGTAAGAAGAATTTTAAAAGTTACTGCATGAGAATACTAAACGCTGAATTGAGTACCAAGACATTCTAATCATTTAGTATTCCCATAAAAATACTCTTTGAATTTTGATATTATTTCAAAATTCAAAGAGTATTTTTATGGGAATACTAAATAAATGATAAAAAGAAAAGGTGTGCACTTTAATGATAACTATTGACAAGAACAAGAAGATTGTGATTACTGTGTGGATCTGCTCTCTGCTGAAGCTGATGACCAGCTTCTGTTGACACTCTTGTAAGCAGAGACATTTTATAAACACAGTTCTTGGAGTGACCTTAGGCTGCAACAGGCGTATACAAACTAAAAGTACAGAAGACAAACTGTCACACTAAGGTTACCTCTTATTCCCCTCACTTTTATTTTTCCTGTTTACCTCAAGTTGGACTAAATTACCAAATTTGTCATGGGATGTGCATGACTAATGACAAGAAAATTTTACCGGTGGCTAGTTCAATGTCCTCTGTGCCAGCACAAGTTATGCTGTCTGGTGTGTATGAAGAGCAAATTTTGCTCTTCTATTCAGGTGCCCTGCAAACAAAATGGTGGCGAGTGGGTGGAATTAAGAGTATAGGCATTCGTTTGCCATTTCCAGAGACGTTTGCGTAGGCAGCCTCTAATATGCCTCAGCAAATTTAGATGAATGAATGGGTCATCTTAGCAATTGCTGACATGATACACTATATAACATGCATGAAACCACAAAATTGTTCAGTCATTCATTTTCAGTGACCAAAATGCTACTGTAGGTACAGATTAGAGAAGGAAGCCCTTAAAAGTCTCATGCAGAAATTTCTCATAATGATGAATGTGCGCCTTGAGACCTCATTCAGAGATCGCTTTGATAAACAGCTTTATTGAATAATTTGCGCCTCTCCAAGAAGATTTAAGAAGCCAAACACACAAAAGTCACTATTTATCTGCAATGCTGAAGCACTATATTATCCACAGATTTCTTAATGGCAGACCCACTGCAGTCAACTGAGGCAACAGGCTTAGGACAGCCCAGGGTCCAATCTGTCAATGTGCCAACCACCTCGTGCGCAAAGAGCACCACTGGTTCCAGCAGACGTCAAAAGGACTGAAAATACCAGCTTTGCCAGAAGCTGGAACAGCTCGTGGGGTTAGGTATTTAAATAGACCAGTAGTCCCATTAGAGTAGCAGAAAACCAAACACATCTGAAGGATCGTACAGGATGATCCCTCAGCTGTGGTTCATGGGGGTTTGTAGGTAGTTCCAACGGGAAAGTACATATTAAGATCCCAAAGCCAGATGAGTTCCTTATCAGTTCTCTGACTCCAGGGCTGTTATCCACAGGGCGCCATTTTAAAACAGGCTTTAAAGCGAAATTTCTTTGAAATAAAACTTTTGGAATAAAAATCATGTAATTACAACCTGTAATTAACATGTGGCTTTAAGATGTGATTAGAAGTTCCAAGAAAATATTCAATTAACAATACATCCTCAATATTCCCAGCACCCAGCCCCACACACCTTCTGTGCATGGATGTCCTAATTTGGCCCTACACTAAGGCATCCGATACCAACATTTGCAAATTAATTTATTATTTAACTTACAAGTAATTGAATCCAAATTAAAACAGGGCTTAGAGTTTTCACATGGGCTAATACCTTTCACTTAAAGACTGGGCAATTAATGTTGGAGAAAAATGCAATTAACAAGGTAAAGGTATCACAAAAATAGGAAACTGCATATCTCGGATGTGTACAGCCATACACTTATTATTTTCCTGAGTCAGTCAGAAATTTTTGAAGCTTTTAAAAACTAGGTGCAGTTTTCATTGCTGGTATAGTTTATTGTGGTTAAAAATAAGGATCAGTGAAAACGACTTGGTTGTATACCTGTAAACTCGCCCTGAAACAACGCTGCTTATATCTCACCTGCGTCCCACAGCTGACAGGGTCAGAAGCATACGGTGGGCAAAATAATATAGGAACTCTGACTCCTTTTCCCCAGAATCATGATTGTACTAACTAGAAAGACCAAGAAAAAAAAAAAATAGGTCAGCATGATCATCTTAGGCACTAAACCAGTATTTTCTAGAAACTTTATAATAGGACGGTAAGATTTTTCTTACAGAGCAGTGAGAGCATCTCTGCTTTTTGTTCAGGCAGCTCCAGACATTGCAAAATACATCAGTAATCTTTCATTTGGATAATCATCATTATTATTTTTCAAGCCCAAAGCACAGCTATTCACCAGTTCTAAGTAAATTAATTTTAGAGGAACTTAAAATGTATCTCTTTGATCACCCCAAAATAAGGAGGCTTTGTACAGATCTCAGGAGTTAGAGACAAGTATTCCCTCTCTACCGAATGGTAAAAATATTCTTTGCTAGTTTAAGATAGATATTCCTCAATCAGTCTATAAAATATGAGTTTAAGTTGTTTTTTTTATGTTTCGTTTAGAATATATAACTACTATTTCGTTCAAAAAGTTGATCAGGATGAATTGCCCGTTGTCTATAGCACAGCAAGTAAAGGTGATCGTCTTGCTCGGTCCCTTGTGAATTGGTCGCCTTCAGCCAGCCCTCACAATACTCCTCCTCACACCTTTTTCCCCAATGCACAAACACCCACTGGCACATTCATTTCAATATTCATCTTCTCCTGCTAGTTCCTTTTCCCATATTAGGGATGCTGGAGAGAACTGAACCGCTGCTGCATCCTTGTTAGATACCACAAGATCGCTGCGGACAGATGCTCAGTTCAGGCTGCAAACAGGCAGCATGTTTGGGGTGCTGCCAGCAGCAGGGTTACTACAGAGATTCCTCCTGCTCAGGACCGTATCCTTCCAAAGCAAGTGGGCCTGCTCACTTGGTGAAAGCTGAACATGTCCTTTGAGCAATTCCATAGCATGAGCCACAGTGACGGTCGGCACTTTGCTGGCCAAAGCTTTCCAGTTCTTAGGCTCTCTCCATACAGATGAGGGCACGGGTGCAGGTATGCTTACATGCTTTCTGCTCACCGATTCAATGCTGCAAAACATGAAGGAGAGGAGGGAAAAAAGAGCCATCGCCAGTTGTTTCAAGTGTTACTGCTTTGCCTGCTCTCCTCTCCTCCCTTTAGCTGTGACCCTTTGGTATGCCTGGTTATGGATTTGCTAGAGAGGCCCATTATTTTTAAGAGATCAGCACTGCAAAGGGCTGTGTATGTGGAACATGCATTCTGAGCCCCGGAAGAGTTAATCCTCCTTCCACAAAGCCTTCAGAGGGCATGAAGCCAACAGAAAACCATCCCCTGAAACCTCCAAACCCTTCAGATTATGCAGAAGGAACTTCAAGCAACCTTGGTCCAAGAGCAGAAGGCATCGATGGAAGTCTTCAGCCTGCCTGACAATAAAGGTGTGGGCACACCAGCCCACAGGCCACGCGCATACGCCCATGTCCGCACGTTCAGCACTCCTCAGGTCTGCTCGGGTTCGCGAGGCAAGGACGGACATCTTTGTCACCTCCCTTTGTTCGAAGGACAGCCACCGCGGGAGCAGATGCCTCCACGTGAACCCACCCTGACCTTCCCAGGCTCTCCGAGCCACACAACGAAGCACTGGGGCACACCGTCGCTTCCCCACATTTTATTTTCTTTTTTTTCCCAAAAAATCTAAAAACAAGACATAACTACTGGGCCAAACCGGCCTGCCCTGGAGGCGCACACTTCGCCCCAGAGGACACCGCGGACAACCCCACCACTGCCTCGCACAGGACAAACCCCCCACGCACACACACAGAGCCGAGGGGTGACCCTCAGCTGAGGGGCGTCGCGCCCCGCGTGTGCGTGTCCCTGTGATGGCGGCGGCCCCGCTCCCGCCGGCGGGAGGAGCGCTGTTGA
>VZZY01011642.1:21146-41922 GCA_013400335.1 Eurystomus gularis | reverse complement strand
AGTGGGTGGGGTCCATCTGATCCTGGTGGACCTGGAGGTGGTTGGCAGTAGATGGGCTACTGTGCTGGCCCTCTTTGAAACCACAGCATTTGGGGTTCCCAAAGTAATTTTCTCGCTAGATGCTCAGAGGCTCGTTGTGAATTTTAAAAATGTCCGGTATCTAACAATTCCCACTGGCACAGCTGCTCAGCATCTTTTGAGGACCGGGCTCCAAAGGCAGGGACATATGGACCTACCTTTGAGCAACCCCGTTCAAGGAAGTTGGGCAGTACTTCATGTCGGGGAGCCGTCGCGCCGCGTCACTCTTGTTTTTACCACTAAAAATGAGGCTGTACCTCTGCTCGCATTTTATGCACGTCAGATCAGCCCTGCTATCAGCAGAGTTACGGCTGCCGTTAACTGCAGTATCCTGATAGTTCATCACCACATCAGCCGCCACTTAATGTCATGACTCGTTTTACTGTGTTGTGATACAGCTTCATCATGTGAAGATGTTGGGACCGCTGTTAACGGGTTTGTATCTTTGGAATATTTATGCATTAACCATGGCCACACAGATGCCTATTCGTAAATAAAATAGATGCAGCATGAGTACTACTGACATCCTGCAAACATGGCTTGCAAGAGGCTCATTAAAATCAGAGCTGTCCAGTAAGCCCTGCTGCCTCCTGGCAAGCTGGCCTATTTCATTTCTTCCTTAATTCCCTGTCCAGGATGGTTCACTATTCCAGCCTATCGCTTCATATCATTCTGTGAACTCCGCTCTGTCTGCTGTTTTTTTCCAGCCTGGTCCACTTTGCTCTTTCAGCTGTGTTCTCCACGCAGCTCTTTGCCCAACTCTACTACTTGTAGCTAATTAATGCCTGATTTTTTTTTTTGCTATCTAAAAAAGATGGCACTTTGATTAGGCACACACATATACCAACATTAACTCCTCTGTTTCTGCAGAACAAGTGACGCAACATCCAGATGCTGAAGTACCCCTTCAAAATATTCACTGAGTTCAGTGAGATCAGGGTTTCACACACGGTACCCAGAGCTACGCACCTTTAACAGGTGAGCGCCCATTTTTTACCCTAATTCAGCTTTACTGTGTCAGATTCAGACTCACCCGTTGCCCTAATTTGGCCTTCCTGTTTAATTCTGTGATTCTGATGAAAAACCTATACATGTATTGTTTGTACTAACCAAGGGCTTTTCTGAGCCAAATCCTTGCTACTGCCACCTGTACAAAACCAAACTGTATTTCTTTCTTTTTCCAAGTTTTTCTACAACCTCAGAAGAATTAATGTGCTTGGTCTTGCTGTTTTAGGGGTTGGAGTGGCTGACCTTTAAAGGTCCCTTCCAACCCAAAGCATTTGATGATTCTGTGATTTGGAGACTTACTGCAAGCACGGAAGTTGCAGTTCATGAGAATTAGCTACTTGGCTTTTTCAGCCATCTTGTTTTTTTCACGCAAGTCGTTTCCAAGTGTTGGCTGCTCTTGTGTCCAGATTCTTCTCATGCACAAATACCATGGAACTCAGAACACTACGTGGATTCAGTCAAGGAAGGGTTTGGTCCAGAAGCTCCAAGAAGCTCTCCAAGAACATCTCCAAAGATCCTAAATGTCACGAGAAAAAATCATGCACTTCTAAGGCTTAGTGCCACAGTACAGTGATCGAGCACATAAAAAACCTGAGCTTGGGAATGGGGAGCTGGAAAGGAGTGTTTTGAGTCTCAGACTGGGGATACAGAAGCTATGACATGTGCTGTTTCAGCCGTACGTTTGGAGGAGCTCTTTGCAGTCACTTTTTGATAATGCTGGAAGAAGCCAGATGTCCTACAGGAGCTTGCAGATCAGTCTGTGAGCAGGCATCTCCATTTGCAGAGGAAGAAGGGTGTATTTATAAGGAACTGGTGCCTGAAGCCAAACAATTCTTCATGCTACGCTTTTAGAAACTAGCATAGCACAACCGAAAAGTTGCAGGGGAGCACAGGACCCCTTTCGAGCCTTTATTTCACTGTTTTTCTGAGCCCTGAAGAGTTACTCATAAGTAAAAATCAATCATTTTAAGGTGCTGTTTCCAAAAGATATATGATCTTGTTGATGCACCAGCAGGGGCCAGGCAGCATTTTGGACAGTTATGTCTGCATAAGGATCACTCTGTCCTTACTTGCCATGCCAATGCTGATTTCATCATTTGTTACAGAAAAAAAAGATTGAGAGCTTCTCTTTCCACTGATGCATAAGGACAGTGGAACGGTTGCTGAAAATGAAAGTTTACAAATTCACTACCAACGAAAGAAAACATTTTATCAAACCACATGATTTTAGATGAGGGAACATATTGCCACAATAGATAACTGAGGTCAAGTAGTTTCCGAGGTACAGAAGAAAGCAATGTTTTTTATGAGTAGCAAGAAGATTCAAAACCATAATAGATAAACTAAAACAAACATGTACAGAAGGAGACATAAAACCTCAAGTTCCAGATCATCACTCAATCAGAGAATAAACAAGTGAGATATAGACAGATACGAGGCACATTACTATACATCTTTACTGGCAGTCCCTTGAACTTTTATTTGAAACATCTGATTCCAGGGACTACTGAAACAGATTAAAGAACTGAAGAGAATAGGAGATCTAATCCCTAAATGATGCACCTATGTTTGTTTTGAAGGAGGAAGAAATTGCAAATCAATGAGTTGTTTCAAACTCTGTGGTCACTTTCATCTGCTGGAAAATACTGACCGTGGAGACATACTCTTTCAGTCACATTTGTTGGTGCATGTGACTTGGGCTTCTCAAGCTGAGAGACTAGTATTAATGCACATTACATCCACCAAAACATTTATTCATATGCCAGATCCTCATTTTACACACTGTGCTCTTACTCTGATGACGAGGAAGTCATTCATCTCTGTTTTGGGACAGTGGCAGTCTTGCTTCCACGGTGACACTGTGTTAGACCAGATTGCCTTGGGATAGGAACACATTGACAAGCCACTGCAGGGGTGAGTTAGGGTGTGAATTTGCAACTGTCGGCTCCTGCGGTGGAGCTGGTGGTGTACATGCATAAAATGAGGGTTAAGACTTACCCTGAGTGACCTCACTTTGTCCCCGAGTGGAAACACGCACACAAGCTGTTACCGTGGACTGGGTAGCACACTTTAAATTTGGTGCCTTACTTTTACCTGTGATCAAGGCCATGATGAGGTTTTTCCACTCAACTGAAATGTCTGCTTACCACACCTCACTTAAGGCTGCTGGCAGAGGCTATGAGCAACCTGCTTTCATTTCTCCTGCTGCAGGACAGAGCAAATAGCTGGAGACATCAACCTGTTCAACAGGAGAAGCAAAGCCATGGTAGCCTGAGTACTCAACTGCCTGCCTGCCCCTGGGCATGGGACAGCAGCACAGCTCTGCCACCAGCTATCCTGGCCTGCACTCTGCAGCCCGTTGGTGGTGGGATTGTCAACATGGTTGGCTAAAGGCCGGGTGTATTTCTGTTTCCGTACAACCCCCTGCTCCCCCATCCCACGGTTGTTTGGCCATCCATCAGTCCAGCTGGTCCCGCCCACTAGAGTTTGTCTTGGGTCTGCACACTTACGTCAGACAGATGTACAACGGCGTTGTTAGGGAGCAGCCAAGAGTATCTTTCTAATTTCTACCCTTCTTTACACCAAACAAAAAATGGTAACAGGTGAAAACAACCAGTCCTAATGGGGCATTTTTCAGTTTATCTGTCTGGGCTACTCATAGTTACCCCAATGTAGACAACAAGAGTGTGCATTTCAGAAATGCAGCTTGTGAGGATCACTGTTACAGGGCACAAAGCTGTTACTTGTCAAATCCAGTTAGCCATTATTGAGATTTTGCTGTGGTTATGAAGGGTAGCCGGGCTGCTCACCTTTTGTCAGTCCACTAAACTAATGCCGTGCGCTCCATACTCTGGTACATTTCCACCAACTCAGAGCTTGCTCTAGTGTCCATAGGAGGTTTGTCTCCTACTGGCTGCAGTTCTGTAGTTTCATCCAGTGGTCGAAGTTCCGTCAGTGCACTTGGACACTAACAAATCATGAGCGTGGACTGGTACAGCCAAGAAGTCGTGGCTGGCCGTAGGGTGTTTTGACTTCCTGTATTCCCAAGGCTGTCCCCAAGAAGAGATGGACAAAAGTCGCAGAGTAATTGTGCTGACTGAATGAACGGAGATGGTTTCAAAACCATCTAAGGAACTTAAGCACTGTATGACACCACTGCATGTATTTCTTCACCGTTTCAAGCAGCCCTCCTCATTCCCAGCCCTTGTTCCTGTACCGCCCGCTGCATTGTGCTGGCACAGCTGTTTCTTGGGCTGTGGGCGGCCCAGGGGTGGGAAGAAGCAGCTGGAAGGGTTGGGAGAGTTGCTTACGCCGGCTTCAGCAGCTCTGCCACTGAAGATCCACAGAAGGTACGCAGGAGACAAGACCCTCCGGTTTCCAGGTCACATCTGAGTTGCCCAAGTATTTTTTTTGTGGATGTTCGGTAGGCGATAGCTATAGTATTCCAGATGCTGTTGCATGGTCATTGTTGGTAAATGTGCTTCATGGTGACTGCTACATGTCGGTTTTCATTAGAAAGATAACATAAACTGGAAGCATTGAAAAACAGCGACAGCAGCAATTATGCATGTGATCATCACAGAGAGTTTAAAAATCATGCTTCAATAAAGCCTGAGTAGAGAGAAAGCAAATTCTTCCACATGAATATGATTTGCTTTTGCTTTTACTAAGTGGTGGCAATTATCAGTGGCATTAAAATCTATTATGTCGATATTTTTCACAAGATTTTGTGGTAGGGAGGGTTCTGCATTATAAACAACATCTTCTGCTAATCTTAAAAATACCACCATACTCTAGCTAGTAATGTTCTGGAAAAATCCCAGGAAATAGGAACCCTGCCTCCCAAATTGTTAGAAAATTTCCTGAGAAGCTTCCAAACCCAGCCTCTGTCATCTACAGAAAAAAAATTACATCAATTAATAAAAGTTCCTCTTAATATTTGATCCAGAGAAAGTGCTTAAGGGTCTTTCAGAAGACGGAGATTCTCATGCAGCTGATGATTCAATGGAATCAAAATACGCTTTTTTTTTTCTTTCTTTACAAACATCTGGTAGAAACTGTGCTTTCACAAGATGCTGAAAGGCTTTCCTAAATCTCCCCCAAATTCTTCCTTCTCTGAGTATCTGTGCAGCTTCAGTAACCCTGGGAATTTTAATATTATTAAATAGCTGAAATTTTCACATTTTTCATTATTTCCTCCAAACTAGGCCTTATTTTAACAAGCACTTCAAAAACACCTTTCAGTTTAGCCCCTAGTTCAGCCTACTATTTTATATATTTTTCAATAGAGTTCTTGATGACTTCTGGTAGCATTACATTATTTTAAAGGACTCTTTGTGATTATCTCCCTTTGCAAATATCAGAAAAATAAAGGAAAAGAAGCATCATCCACCTTCAAAAATGGAGAGGAAAGGCAATGCCAGAATTTATGATTTTTCATATGCCTGGTAATAGTTTTGGCCAGGCCAGAGTACAGCCACTGATGTGCCATTTTAGGCTGATGATGTGGGCTGCCCTCAGAGGTCTAAATGAGCTACTTGGGAGCTCCCCAGGTTTCAGCTGTGCTACCATTCAGTGCATTTCTAGCTTTTTGCTGGTTCCAGTCTACATCTGTATTATTTTCCAGATTTGGTCTAGGCCTATATTAGTCTGGGGCTGAGGCATACGCTGAAGTGCCAATCCTTTATAAAGCCTATGTGTCAGCTCACTGCTGTGCTGCTAGTCTCCAAAAAGCCAAATGGCTTCTGTGTGCAAGGAAGCTCAGGTGTAGGTGAAAAACGTTTTACACTTGAAATCTGACTCTGCACTGGGCACTGGTGCGTGGCACGAGCTGCGTGGCTGCGAGACTGATGCCCAAAGCCAGGGGTGACTATGGAGGGCAGGACAGTAACCAGGCAGTGCAACCCCAACTAATGCTTCAGCCCAGCGTGGGGAAAATCCCATTTATCCTTCTTTCAGTCATGGCCGATGCACCTCAACAAAATGCATGCTTAACATTTTCCCCTTTGCTATAGTAATCTGCAGAAACTGGGCGGTGGAATAAACTATTTGGGGGAAAAAAAAGGCCTCCAAAAAGTAGTTTACATACCTATTTATCTTATCTATAACTCTGTCCTTCCTGATTGTAATGCAGATGTTCTTCCATGTCTCAGTGTGGTTCCCTTGAACAAGTGACTTCTCCATGTGGAGGCTCATTTTAAGCTTGCCAAGTTTACGTGATCTCCTCTTTTGGCCAGCCCTTTCCTTTCTTGTTTCCAGCCACCTGAAAGCTAGCTGGAGAGGACAAAGTGTCTTTAAAATTAATTTTCTGATTTGTCTTTTTGTGAATTGGGATGGCATAGGCTTGCAACTCTTACTGAAGATATTAAATTAGGAATGATGAGAATTTGTTACAAGAATCCATGTATTTGTTAGAAAATAAGTCCAGCTCAAAGGCCTAGAACTGGAGTAGCTAGGGATATTTACAACAGGGTTTTAGGAGGGACAAGGAGGAAGACGAAGCTATCTACTCAATATCTTATGATTCTGTATAGCAAAAAGTAGGGGATTAGCAGGAAGAGCAGAAAGTCTCAGTGCATGATGAAAACTGCAAGTTAATTGGCATAGCAGGCACTTGTTCAAGTAATTTACATGACTAGAATATTAATATGGAAGGGCATAACTTGCTCTGGAAGGATGGGGAGGGCAAAAGAGAGGTAGTGTTTTCTCTCGTATCAAGATTATACAAGAATTGTTCTAAGGTGCAGGGTGGGAAAGAAGATAGATGGGTTGTGAGTCTGTGGGTGAAAGTAACGGTAAAAAAATGAGGGCACTGTCACAGTGTAGGCTTTTGTATGCCACTGAAGCGGGAAGATTAAGTGAATGATGCTTTTGTGAACTGATGGAATTGTGTGGAAGCACTGGACTTGGAGAAATGCAGATATTTAACGGCTCTAGACATCTAGTAGGAAACCAGAAAAACAGGAGACAAACCAGCAAGTTATAGAAAAGTGTTGAAATATATTTTCTAGAATTGTGAAAAAAAAACAAAAAAAAAAAAGGAAGCTCTTCTAGATTTTATTCAAGCCAGCCATGGGGGATTGGTTGAGAATGTGGAGGTGCAAAACAGGTTGGGTGAGACTGACCATAAAATGTCAGAGTTCCTTGTCCTTAAGCTGGGAAGGCAAAACAACAGCAATGAACATGAAGAAGTCATTATTCAATAAATACACAGAATTGGAAAGATTTTCTGGGAAACTAGCCTGAGATATCCAATAGATTTGACAGTTCCTTTAAAAACTTACATTAAATGCAGAAGCATAAAATCTTCCAATGCAGAAGCACATTAAGAAATGAATGTAGCTAAATCAGGAGTGTTTCAGTGACTTAAAACACAGGAAAAGAGTATAGGAAGTTAGAAACTAGGTCAAATTACAAAAAAAAAAAAAGAAGTATAAAAACATGAGAATAAATTAAAAGGGATGAGGCAAAAAATGAAATACAACTAATGAGAAATAAAAAGCATAGCAGGAGGGTATTCTAGAGGTGTTGTAGTAGGAAGAAGAAAATCAAGGGAGAAAGCTGGTTTACTTCTCAAAAGGAAGAAAGAGATACTGATACTAAAAAAACCAGTCTTTTTAATTTCCCTCTTAACAACAACAAAACCCATGATCAGACAACAAAAGTATTTAGCATCAAAGATAAAGGGGTAAGAACTGAGACTGCAGTTGTGGGGGCCAGAAATCTTGGATACCTGAACAACTTGAGGTGTATTAAAACTGGTGAAATCCAGCCTGGGTACTATTTAGAGACAGAGCTGTGGCAGTTGCAGCATTCTTACTAGTTACTCCTGAAAGCACATGTAGGGTAGCTGAGGTTCCAGACTGGTGAAAAGGGGCAACAAGTGAGAGTGGAGAAACCTGCAAAAGATCAGTCCTCTTAACTTCAGTTGTGGACCAATTAATTAAACCATTTATGGGCTTCTAGAAGACACCAAAGAGGCAGCCAACATGAATTGGTGAAGAGCAAATCGTGTCAAACCACTCTAATTTTCTTCCATGACAGAGTAACAGGCATCACGGATAGGAGGAAGCAGTAGACATCAAACATCTTTGACTTTAGTGAGTTTTTGCAAGGTACAGATACATAGGAATAGATTGTCTGGGATGAAATCTTCGTCACTGGAGTTTTCTAGGGTGAAGTTACATGGACCACGTGTACAGAGTGATGTGTCTGGAACCGAATCTGCATTGAGGCAGCAGCATTGATTAGAAGATATTCTAGATATTTCCTCTAACTTGTCTGATTGAAGAACATTAAGTTATTATAGGTGAGGTGGGGCCAGTCAATTCGGTTTGTCTTCTGCTGCCTACTTTTTTCAGTCATTTTGCTTTGGGTTAAACTAATATAATCATAAGGTACTATAGTAACCAGATCAACATACTGGAGCTACTGCAAATCCTCTCCCAGTCTGGCATAGCCCAATGAGTGCTGCAAGTTAAAATTTTACACGTTGTATACTCATTTTCCCCCATACCTAGATTCTGAGGTTTTAAGAAATTTACCTGAAATGCAGCAGTTTTATTTAAGCTGGTTATATTAGTCTCATGTGAGTGCTGCAGATTTCTACAGCTCCTTCTCATTGACCGTGGTACATATATTAATGAATAAAAAATTGATGAGCTTTAGGCCTTCATCTTTGCTTCCCTTCCCCACTCCTATCAACAACTCAACCCATGAGCTAATAGAAACTTTGCTGAGAAGCAGAAACCTTCACACTGTAACTGCCAGTCTGTTGCCAAGGTTAGAAACATATGGGTAGGCTGGAGAGCTGTATGAGGTGCTGAAAAAAATACCCAGGTGCAGAGAATTCACTAAAGGACAAAAGCATGTTTGCTGTTAAGAAATTTAATTTTTAATATTTGGTACTTGTGAAGCTCTACTGAGGTTCAGCAGGAGATGGTATTAAAATGCATTTAATCACTGGTGTCTACAAAACAACATATGACTCAAATTACATGTGCAAAGGCACAAGCCACAAATATTTAGGCTCTTGCCTTTCTTGAATCAGGTAGTAGCTAAAGTTTATAATACTGCAAGTTTGGTCTGGGGGGAGAGAAACAGATGCAGGAGCTGGCAACTTCGACATCATCCAGTTTATTTACCAAAAGTATACACAAAATGAACCAAAAAAAAGGAAAGCTTGTTTCTCCACTTGTCCTTCACGCTGTTCTGCAAGTCTCTGATACTGTGCCTGGCCCTTCCTCTCTTGTAGCTTCCCAGCTTTTTTGCCCATTGCATTCATAGGCATGAAAACAAAAATCAGAGTTTTCTCATTCAGATAATGCCTCTATAGCCTCCTGTGTTACAAGTACGTAAGTCCCAGTCAGCAACACAGTATAGCCTTATTACACAACTGTGTTCTTCATGGTGGCCTCTGTTGTTTAAATTACCTGATTGCACAACAGCAATCAGGTAATTTTAACAGCTTCTTTACAGTTGCACCACATGGAAGACGCCTCTTAAACTGATCAGTTTTAGCTATGCTTAAATGGATGGGTAACACCATGCGTTCCCTCCATTTAGATGCATCTAACAAGTATTTACAACAATTATGAAAAAAAAGTGTTGGGAATTGTGCGGGTTCAGACAAATATACCTGCACTGTTCACCCTGCGCTTGACCCAAACCTCACCGAAGTCTATGGAAAGATCCCCACTGATGTCAGTGGGCTGTGGATCAGGACCAAGGCTACTCCAGCCTTCACTCAGATCTTATTCCAGCAGTTCTCCCATTGATGTCAATGAGATTATTCCCTGATATAATAGAGCTCACTGTCAGGAAGATTTTAATGATATTCAACCTACATTTTCCATGTCTTCATATCACCCCATTATTCCTAGTTATCTCTCATTATCTTCTTTTTTTCAGGGACCCAATCCTAACCTCCTTACTCAGGCAAAACTCCCACTGACTTCGATTAAGGAAGCAGGATCTCACTGTCATCTTTACTATTCGGAGGCTGTTGTAATGCCCCCCCATGATGTCATCACATAGGCAAACCATGCATGGTACTTTTGCTTGTAAAGACCACAGTACTGAGCCTATGGCAATACTGAAGAGGAGAGAAAAATTAAAAGATTTCCCAGTACAATTTCAAGACATACAGCAATATGAATTTTTAAATAACACTTGATCTTATAAAAACATTTTATCATCTTTCCATCAGCTGTACATCTTCACAGCTATATAAAAATCTGTAGTAAAATTATTGTAAGTAGTTTCTTTGATTAAGAACTCAACATTTGTGGTTTAGAATGGGTTTATAATTTGCTGTGGACAAGACAGATAACATGATACCTATTTCTCAACAAGCATTTATTATGTACAATTTGGCCTTTCTGGATAGTTGGATTGGAATGTATCCTAAACACCAGAAGTTAAATACCTCTTATACATACTAAAAATGGTAATTTCCTATAAAATGGTATTCAAAGCTTGGATCTTATTTAGAATTAAGACATCATATATCTCCTGTGATCTTCAGGCAAATAAATTTTTTCACGCTTACAATTCTGTTGCTTTAAAAGGTTGATCTCTGGTAGTGGAATCTTATTATTTTTTCCTCTCAGTCTGTGATGTGCCAGAGAAGAGTATGCAAAGTCCCCTCCCCTCCATCTGGTCACTGGTCAAGAGTGCCAAGACAGAGTACGCTATCAAGGCAACTTGGTTAAGATGGTACCTGTGGCTGGTGTGGCTCAAACACCATAGCACTGCAGCGGAGAGCAACGCTGAGCCCAAAATCCCCCAGTCAGATGTCACAGGTTTGTGACCTTTGCTCGTTTTGAAAGTTTTTGGAACAAGAGCCCTCTTTTTGTCTGTGTTTGCACAGCAATGAGCACTGAATGATGGGGATTTTTGGTAGTACATTAACATTAATAGTAACATTTATAGTAAATAACATCAGCTAAAAGAAACAGTGTATGGACATTACACACTACATAACAAATACTCCAAAATACATTCCTCTAGCATAGATACGTGGGGCTTCCTAGTGAGGACATGATTTTTCCAGTCAGGGATATCAGCTGTACCCAGACAGTTCTGGTAAGCCACTTTCTGTCTACATGCTAGGTTCCCTGTTTCTTATCCTTTTCTAGTAATTAATCATTTTACATTTCCCCTTATATTCATTTTTTCAGTAACTGCCTGGTCATCACAGACATTAAGATTAAAAATGTAAAACATTATTGCATGCTCTGTGTTTATCACTGTTGTCCTTATTTGCCCTACCCACTCCAATGTTACGCTGGTTTACGGCAAATGGAAGCCCAGCTCTCAGGTGGCTGTTCAGACCTATTTCTTTAATAAGGTAAATCAAAACACTCCAATGTTTGTGCAGTAACGGAATTGTTCAGGAATGCTGCTCTGAAATTCAGAATGTTCAAGAGGCATTTAGTCACCAACTGGAGAAGTTTGCGTCTTTATTCCAGACCATGTCTCCTTTGCAGACATGAGGAAGCACAGATAATTAACATGTAGAAATGCGTGCTAAATAACGACCTGAAGAGCCCATCTGCATTGTCACTTTTACTTCAGACCAGTTTCCTTTTCAAGTGGATCTCCCAGTTATCCGAACCGAACATTCTCTGTTTGCATCATGAAGCATGTAAATTAGCTTCCTTTCAGATAGAGCTGAATCAAAAGGTGCACCCTAGGAGCCCATCCAGCTTGTTTCAATGCAGCATTCTGTCCATGGAACCAGGTTTGGGTTAGTCTTAAGTGAAACCCCGCCAAAACACAGTGTGGACATCAAGTCCACAGCACCAGCTCTGTTGCTCTGTAGATCTTCACTGCACTGCAGCAACAGAGACACACCCGTAGTTGCCTATTTCAAAGGGACCAGTCCTGCAGTGCCTCTTCTACTATGTCTTTTCCACCCCATCTCCTGGTATTTAACCTGATCCTTCTTTACGGTGCAAGTTTTTTTAATAAAACAAATCAGGCAAAAAATCAGCAGAAAAGGAGGAATGCTTGTCACCAGAGTCCAGGCTCTGTCTTGGCTTGTTTACCGAACAACCAAGAAAGAGAATGAGGACGGAATTCACCCCTCAAGCTTGGATATCCTGTATGAGAAGGGCAACAGTAGGTTGCTCAGAAACGGTGTCAGCTTGGATGTTGAGCCATCTTTAATGTTTAATTATAACTACTGAAATTAGACAGTCACATTAACGCATTGTGTGTATATCTATTATTTATTGTAGCCACACTCTTTTGTGCCATAAATGTCTGATTAAATTCAGACACATTTGAAAAGCATCTGATTCTGTAATCATTGTGACGTGCACTATTGTTATCTGATTTTACATGGGTTTCACAGAAAGATAAATGCTGGACTGTCTGCATGTCCTATTTCCTTTAGCCTTCTTTTCCTCGTTAATAACTGACCTAGAGCAGGAAGAGCCACCCATGAATTCAAGCAAATAAAACAATCCACTTCTCCAGGCCCAGTGCTTCTTGCTGCATTGAGCAGAGTGAACAGAAACGTAGCTGCTGGAAACCATCTACAGCTCCACAGACAGCAGCTTTTGACTGCATTTCTTTGGCTTCACCCATTTAGCCATTCCACCCTTAATATAATAACTTAATCCATGCATGATAAGGATGTTGTCAGTGATCTGGACCTGGAAAATTAGCCAAAAATTAGCCAAAAAGCCAATAGAACACAGATGATCAACACATATATTTAGCATAGCGGATCCCTGTATCAATATCCCCTGTATGTTCTTTCCAATGCAGACCAGCTTTGTAAATCTCAACCGGGAGGTTGTATCTGATGAAGCAGTAAAGCTACAGTGAAGAAACAATGCACAGAAAAATGCTTGTAATGTAATATGAAAATGGTGTTCAGGAGTTTAATACACTGTAACTGACCACACAGACTTTTTCTGTTAAAAGATAAATTGGTATTTAAATTGTGCGGTACTTAAATGATGTAATTTTGATAATGACAGTAAAACACAATTTCTGTAATGCAAGCAAATAATAAACTTTTCCTCATTCAAGTGAAGTGTGTGATACATCTGAATGCTGTCACTTACACATTTTAAAAAGAACTCTGCCATAAACTATTATTGAATACTATTATATTTCAAATATATAACAAAAACTGGTGAAGTCACAATATAAACATGTTGAAACGCCATGTTGCATTCATTTGGGAAATAATGAATCCTATGGGAGCAAGTTGAACTTTTTGTTCTAGACAGTTCTGTTACACAGGTTTCTGAAAGAGCTGAACCTTAGGAACTTTCTCCCCATGTTAAGCTGAAAACTGAAACTGCGATAGGTTTTGACCTTCCAGAGATAAACATTAATTCCCATGGATACTCAGGGTTTCCATTGTTTCTTGCGTTATATCGGGCTTCTGAGATGAAGGAGTTTAATCTATTAAGGATCTGACCAGAGTGAAATTTCGCCAAATGGCAGAAGTGCTGCTTTATTTGCGGCATTCATCCTAAGACCTTTTCGCTGCTGTTTGTGCAAGAAGTAGCGTTGCACCACTTCTAAGAGATCTTAAAGGAATTTTGATACATGGAGCAGTTAGAATGAAAGAAGCTACCTGAGTAATTTCTGCAAGTTAGTTTTTCAATATATAGCATTCCTGCCTTTTTTTATCCTCGGGGCTCCTTCCTCCTCTCCCGCACAGGAGAGCTGCACGCTCCTTCTCCACGAGCCGAGCAGCCTCCATCCATTACGAGGCTCGCGCCGCTTCCGCGGTAGGCTATGTCATCTGGGGCACTGCAAAAGCATTCTTTGATGTTTTTAACTTATGGTGCTTTTCTCCTTACAGCTGGCAAGTGGAGTGGTGCAGATGAGTCTGCACCACATCACGGGGATCTTTGTGTAAACTGAGGTGAGTGTTGGATGGATTATGGCTTGCGTTGTGCCCCCTTTGATCTGTGCATATATTCGCATCTGATCCCTGCGCAACACATTCAGCCATGTACGAAGCAATTCTGTCTCCTTTGTCTAAGGCTGCTAGGTACTACATTGGGCATTCTCTCCTGTTTTCTCGAATGTATGTTTAAAGTGGAATATATATGTGTATAATGTTCCCTTACGCGGCTACATTTCATTTGCAAAGATACATTTTATATACTGTGAGTTTTACTTCTTACCAAAAATACATTATCCTGGAAGCAAACTGAGTCAAGTGTTCTCAGTGTGCCTGTAATTCCTTTGCAATTGTGTGAGGTGTGAAATTCACTTGACTGTTCTTACTGAAAGAGCTGGAGGGTGGGAGATAAAAAATTGTTTTACTTTTGCCAAGCAAGCACAGAGAAGTATAGATTATGTGTATCATTTCTGGAAAGAAGATGGAGGAGTTGTGGTTCCAAAAGACATCCTCGAAGGAAAAAGAAAAGGACCTAAGACAAGTATTTTCTTTTCTTTTTTTTTTTTCTTTTAATGATGTATATGGTATATGTAAAGAGAGAGTAGTGGTTTATTACACCAAAAGATAAGTGTTGACTGAGATAAAGTTTGAAGTAGAAAAAGTATACAGCATGTCCCTGGTACAAACTTCTTAAAACAAATTGTTTTTCTAGCTCATGATAGAAACCCTTTTGGGAGTTGGACAAAATGGTCTCTTTTTTTAACTGGATTTAAGGCCATTTTTACTCTTTACTTTAAAATGGTGGTCCACTCATGAAACCAGGCATTAAATTTCGTAATAAGAAGTTTACTCATTAATTAAATGCGAGGCTCACAAGAAAATATCTGCGTTGGTATTGGTGATGGCCTTCTCAGTCATTACCTTAGCGTGGCACTAGGAGGCAATCTGCTATTAGAGGTGTCATCCCTCAGACCTCAAAGTCTTTGAATGTTGTGATATTTCAGCATCACACGGCACTGTTCATTAGAAGTTTTTTGTATGTCAAATCCCAGCCTGCTTTGCTACAGTGTCCTTAGCGTCTTCCATGTACTTTCAGAACATGGCAGGTTGGTGATGAAGAGTACCTTCCTGAGACTCTGACCACAGGTCTGGCCAGTCATTCCAATTTTTCAGATACCAAATATATAAGTGGTGTTAAGGGATATCTGGACTGCAGGTCTTGGCAGGGCTGTGATAGCCAAGCTGTCTGTGTTGACAAGACGTGTGCATTTCCAGGTACGCTCAGAGGCAGACCAGCTTCGATAATAACCTTAACAGGGAAAATTCGTGCAGCACTCTCCGCTGTGGAGATCTCTAGGGTAGAAAGCAGCCAAAAAGGGGTTGGGGTTGAAAATGCAAAGTTTGGCTTCAGGTACCGAAGGAGCAGCTAGAAAAAGTTTAAGCTTTTAATGGAAATGAACATATGCAATAATAAAAATGGTGATTGGCCAGAAGAAAGAACATGGACATTCCCCAGTTGGGTTCTGAAATGTGTTCACTTTTGATTTCTCTTTACCTCAGATTGCATTCTTGTTATTTTCACAATTGCTGTGAAAATGAATTGATTTATACTTTTGCGCCTCCAGATGCTAGAAAATGTTGTGAAAATCACAGGCAAACCTAGGGGACATTTAATAGCTCTATTTTCACAGCAGGATGAAAAAAATGTACCATACCACACCACACCACACCACACCACACTACACAGTATAATACAGAAGGCTGTGGTCATATATTGAAAAATGAGTTTGGATAAATATTCATCAGCTTGTAAATGTATTCCATGTGCTAAATCAGTAGGTGGTCTTTCAAAAGAAGTAGCCCAAGTACATGTCCTGCAAGATTGCATCAGCATGCACAGGGGTAGTAACTAAGGTTTCACGGGCAAGAGTCATGCCAGCTCTTCCTGGCTGCGGAGCGCTTGACTTCACCACCTTACACTGATTTGTTTTTATAAAGGTCCTTTTGCTGTTGTTTGCAAGCAGATGTATATTTATGCATTTTGTAGTTCTGTAAAGAAGAGTATTTAGAAGTTTTGAAAGATTCGATGCCTGTCACAGAGGGACTCTGAGACGGAGCAGGAAACATGCTTTTAAAAATGCTTCCACAAGTGTTTACTAAGGCAGAAAGTTGAATTTGATTTGGCTGTGTTCGTGCTCCTTTTGTTTACTTTTTGCGAATATTTTAGCTAATAGGTTTATTGTTAGGATTTTTTATAGAAACACCACATTTTAAGCAAATATTTCAAAAAATCCATGGATAATACATTTGTAAATGTGAAAATGTAAATGCTTTCACTATACATCTAATTATAAGCTTTACTGGGTTTAATGCATGTTTTATTATGTAATCATTAAATCAGAAATATGTCTATGCAAACATGGTTTTACATTTAGTCAGGATCTACTAACTCCTGGGTTAAATACCAACTACAAAGAGGGCATTGCAGATCACCTACTCCACTCTCGAGAATTCTAGATATTAAGCACTTTCAACAATGTAGTATAAATCCATAGACCTTTCCGTTCCCTTAGATGCTGCCCTTTGCATAAGCCAGTCTTAAAGTCTGTACTTCCAGTGTTGGGATGTGCTGTGATATTGTTAGATAGATCAAAGGATGCAAGAAGATAGATACTGCACAGTTTTCAAAGAAAACAGACAATTTCGAACTGGGATAATGACATAGGTAATAGAGGAAATTTTTTTCTAATAATTTCAATTTTAAAGTCAAGGTTTCATTGTAACTATCTACAAGTTCTCTTGCAGGTCTGAAATCCTATATAGAATTTTGTCTTGTTTTTAAAACCTCTCCCTTTGCATTTTAGAAAAAAAACAATCATCATGTTTGCATCTCTCTCTAATATAAACATAATTAACATCGGTGGTATATGGAGTTAATGCTGCTTGTAAGGAAAGAGCTTCACAATTAAATCATAGATTTGCTGCTGTGCAGTTTGAAGACGTGAGCTTCACTTACAAGACAATGGGTTTATACGCCATATTCCATAGATTCTCATTACATGTCTTGTGTCAGCAAAATTATATTAGGCATCTCACCACTTGCATCAGCTCATATTAATATTATTTGTAAGACAAAATGGTCCTTGATATTATGCTTCTAGTCATTATCAGAAATCATTTCGCAGTAGAATGTTAATATTAAAGTTTATATATGATAACATTACTATTTGTTTTAATAATTCCCAATAAAAACAACTACTGGTTTAGTGACTCATTTTATTTTCTTGTATTTTCTGGCAAGTACTGCATGTCCCTTTAAAGAATACACAACCAAATCAGCTGCAGCTCAGCTGAGAGGCTGATTCCATCGGCTGTGCTTGGTGGAGGCTTCCAGGGCTGGCTACCTTTTTCAGCTCCTAAGTTATGCTCTCTCCTGCTGAAACGCTATCAAACAATAACAGTTAAGACTTCAAATATAATGGAAAACTGCTCACCACGAGACAAAAGTGAGCCAGGGGAAGAGAGAAAAACTGGGAAAAAAAGGGCTGGAATACTGTCAGCCCCGTCTGGGACATGCCACATCAACATCAGCTCAGGAGATGGCAGCTGATGGGTGCACAACACCGCCCTAGACATGCACTGCTGCCAAAGCTACTCAGCAGTAACTACATGTGTAGAATATGCCGACTGCAGGTATTTGTCGATCTGTTTGTTCTTCTCAAGGAATAATACAGACTAAAAAGCAAGTTCAGGTTGCCTTTTGTCATAATCAAGCGTACTTCAGTTTCCAAGAAGAAATTCACTGTCCGTGTATAACCGACGCTCTCAGTTAGTACAATGCATTTGTAGCGCCAGATCACGCCACGCTATGTAATATTTGAAATATTGAAGCCCACTTACAAAACATAAATAATGGAAAATGTCATTATGTTGGTGTATTTTGGGAAATACATCGTTTTGTTAGTAGTATAAAGAAAATTGTAAACACTGAAGTAAACAAATGTAGTTGTCATTGCTGCCCTATCAAAGACATTTCAGCAAAACATTGAATTTCAAACCTTTAGTAAATTATTTTTCGACCAGTTTAACATATTTGTTATTGCTCATTGTGATTCAGGCCAGTAAACATTTCAACTATTACCTCTTTTCAGGAAGAAGCAAACCATTCAGACCCAAAATTGAGGGCTGTTCTTACTCTCTTCAGATCCTACTAAGAATGTGAAATCTTTTTCTGTCAGCATTTATACTTGTGTCTGTGCTCTACTTTGGCTAGCCTGGTTTATATTTCCACCCAAAACGGACAAATTCTACAGGCATTTAAATCCACCCAACCCCATCAACCTCAACCATATTCTTATCCTGATTTACAGCCTCATTAGGATTTTAATGATGTAAATGAAAGTAGAATTTGCTCCTAAATCTTCACTCTAAATTAAAGAGCGTGTTCACTTCTCAGTGCAGGATGTGGGAGTATGTGCCTCAAAACAGAGAGCACATAGCTAAAACTTGGCAGGCAAGGTCTCGGCTAGAGGGTGGATTTTTTTTTCTTACGTTGAGTTCACTTCTTTCCTTAGATAAGCAGGCGCGCATTCCCATGTATCTTGTAAAATCTTTAACAGTTCTACACATGCATGTACAAGTGTAGTGCTGTTTCTACAAGATAGACAACAATTCTTACTCACATATCTTTCTGATGAGAGAATCAAGTCATCAGTCTAAATATATTTGGGTTTACTGAAGTTGCAAGACTATGGAAAGAACAGAGGCTTACCAGCTCTTTGTACCTCCCGGGAGTACCTGTACTACAAGGATAGTTTCTCCTGCACTGGAGATCCAGTCCTAAAAATCTCTAACCGGGTGGTGAATGAGGAAGTGTGGGGGTTTTATTATTATTATTATTATTATTATTTTATCTAGAAGTCTTAGCCTCAAAGCCTTATCCAAAGCTCACAGAAGAAAAATTCTCATTAACTTCTGTGGCCTGAATCAGTTCCTGAAAAGGAAAACACCATGTATCACTTTCAGTATCTTCTATAAATTTAAGCCAGAAAACCTTTATTGCTTCTAAACACCATATATTAAACAGTGGCTATGAAGGACTTAATATTTATATTACAGAAATCCCATTGTGTTTAAATGCGTTTTACAGCACAAACTGGGACGTGCCGTAAGCAGCACATTTACTCAGCCCTTATGCTCTTTGTAGCTCGAGTGTATGTGAAACTCCTGGTAGAGACCCACGTTACCTGAAATCATTCTGCTCCCACACTCAAAACTTCACCTATCCCCAAGGAAGATATTTGACCGAACTTGCTCCAGAAAAGTAATTTCTAGTCTCCTCTTTGAAAAAAAAATCAGAAAAGCAGGATGGTGGGAGATCAGAATGACCCAGGGCAGCTGATTTGATGTGCTGAGCCTGGGGTTCATTCAGCCATTGCCATTCGAATGCCAATAAATTGCAAACAGTGTCACGTGTGTTATATATCATTAATGGAGAGCGATGGTGTGGCCCCTAACACCGCGACCACGGTTGGGGGGTGCTTGACCAGGGATTCACAATTGCAGCAAGATCATCAGTGCAAGATCAAGCTGCATCTCACATGGACAGGTTTGAATAATTAGGCACAAAATGAAAAAGTTAAGAATTTCTTGCCTGTATTAAATCAGGGCTGTTTGGTTTTGAGTTTATTTTAAAGCACATTGAAGCTTGATTACTTTTAGTAATAGGAGAAGTGCTGCAGAGTCAAGAAGTAGAAGAATTTCTGAAGATCTTACATAACTCTAGTGATATTTTTAAGCATATTAATTGTCAGGTGCTTCTCACAAATAAGGAGGTGACTTTCTGAAAATACATCTGCCCCTTGAGTATGGCGCAGCTTATCCTGTAGCTTTTATCAACAACACAATTCATCACCTGTAAAACATGAAGAAGGTTGCGTTCATTTATAGAAAGAAGTAATCAGGAGGAAGCTTTCCACCCCAAAACAAAGTGAAGCCATGAATAGACCAGATCAGGAAGGGAACGTGGCCAGAAGTAGCAATCTTCAAATTCTGCTCAAGTGTTCCGGCTCTCCATGACCTGCTCCCTCCACCAGCCCCCTCAGTCTGTGAGTGGCTGCAAGTGCCTGGGGACCCCATTATCTCTTCAAAGTGATCTCTGCACCAGTAGGGATTATTTGCACCAGTAGAGCCTGCAGGACCTGGTCAGCACATACCCAGCATGAGCGTTGCCCCAGCAAGCCCATGGGTGGGCAGCGGCAAGCCCCGTCGCTCGGCTGCCTGCAGTGCTCACAGACAGGGAGGAAAAAGAAAAAAAAAAAAAAAAGAAAATCAAGTGTTTAATAACAGTGCTGCCAGTAACTGGTTTATATTCATTTTCTCTCTTTTGCTCGGTACAGCTACCCTTAACACCCAGCAGAGAGAAACAGTTGGATGGTGCTGCACAGCGGTGCTGAGCAGGAGGCAGAACCCGACGCGGCGCACCTCACCTTGAGGGTGGCAGACAGGGCATTTTACTATAAATGCGTGTGCATTAATACGCAGAAACCTGTCTTAGAAGGGTTTTTCTGGATATCTTAATTCTGCTGATGCAAAGTGAGGGTGAAATTACAGGTGCCAGTTTGCAATGTAGAATGCTGATAAACAACTTCCCATTTTGCAGTGGCTGGTCACATCTGGAGCCTTTTGGGATGCAAAAGTACTGGAGGATTATTGCAAAACTTAGAGACACTTATGTTACCATAACTTTTGTTTTTAACCTAAATTTGTAGAATTTCTTTCCCCCCCCCCCCCCCCCCCTCTCGGGGCGGGGTG
>VZZY01011642.1:0-13704 GCA_013400335.1 Eurystomus gularis | reverse complement strand
AAAAAAAAAAAAAAAGTGTTTCTTTTAAAGTAGGCTGTTTAAGACTGTTAAAAAAGGGTTCTGGAAGATGGAAAAGAAACTGTTAGGTATAAAACTGTTCAGGTACAACTTCACTCTTAACTGGTTGTTTTCACTACACTTGCCGAACTTATCAGAAAGAAAAAAAAAAAAAAAAAAAAAAAAAAAAAAAAAAAAACANAAAAAAAAAAGAAGACAAATAAAAATCCAGAACAGTTTGTGTAGGCTTTGGCTCCTGAGATTCCACTGGCACATCTGGGATCCTCTTCTAGAGCCCCAAACTAACAGGCAGTTGACAGGCATACAGTTGCTTGACAGACAATGTCTGCTATTTAAGACTCTTAAATTAGCACAGCCTCTGATGAACTTTGAGACCTTGCTCAGTCCAGTTCTCTCCATTTCGGAAAAAAATCACCTCAGTTCTTCCTTTTAAAGATTTCTAATTTTATTTTCCTAGACAACTGCATTCCTCTATCAAAAACCTTATCCCTTCATTTGCTTTCCACCGTGTTGTCAAAAGCATTTGTGTTTGCATTTTCTGTTTTTATATTCCCATTTGCTTTTATGTATTTGAATTTGAAAGGACTCTCTTCAGTGTCTTGAACGCACGTACGGCTCAGAGATGAGCATTCTTAGGACATGCAGGGAACCTGGGCATAGAACCCAAGATTCATAAAAGATTATTTCTATAGACAAAAGACTGAGGAATATAATAGCAGGGTAGAAAACAAAACTGAACTTGAAAGAGGTTTAAAGAGTGTGAATACGCTGTACATCTTTAAGCGAAAAACGAGTTACCTTAAAGATGAGTCTGGTGTGTTGCTGCATGCAGTTCAATCAGGTGATCAAGAAAAACAAAACAAAACAAAAAAAAAAAAAAAGGAAGGAAAACAAACAGAAAACCAGCCTGGTTGGTTAAAGTATAAAATGACTGTTTTTCGAAAATTGACTAAACCATGCACAAGTGCTCGGCACCTCGGTTCGACGTTGAAGCTGCCAGAAGGGGTGAAGTTCATCTGAATGTAAGGCATCCACGTACTCCTTCTGTACTGGGGCAGTGCCCTGAGATGCCACTGCACAATTAAGTGCAGTTAGAACATCTGCCCGCAGGTCCTCTGCTGCCGCTGAAATTGCAGCATCCCTCGCGTTACGTTGCATCTGTCTGGCTTGTGCAACAACGGGGGGGAACAGCTTAGACTAAAGCGGCTGAAGCAGCACGTGCTGAAGCAGCTTGCCCGGCAGACCTGGAAGCACAACCCTCGGAGGGGTAACAGCAACAGGGCTCCATGTTACAGCGCCCGTCTCTCCAGCTGGTAAAGCTGCGGCTGGAAGAGGATGTGTCCACAGCCTGCCTTGCCTGCTGCTTTCAAAACGTGTTTGATCAGCCTGGCTGGCGGCTGCTTCTTTCCTGCTAGGTCTTGGGTAACGAAGAGATGTTCTCTTATTTGCAGTCAAGTAATTCCTCAATGCCTTGGAGAGCCATTGTATCCGTACCCAGATACGCAGGCAGTCCTTCTTTGGAAAAACTGGTAAGTAATTGTATAATCATTTCTATGGTGACAAAGAGTGAGAACATAACTTCGAGACATTGAGAATAATATCGTGCCTAAGCAAGGGCATATTTTTAAATGTGTTGCTCGTGCATTAAAAGGTCCTAGGCAACTTCTGGCAATCAGGAGAGAGTCTGCCATAGACCTCCTCACAGCAGGCAGCTACTCAGTCTGAAAATTAATTTCAAGAAACACAACTGACCACAGAGCAATTTCAGCAGGAGTTTTTGCTGAACCTTTCGTGGTAAACAATGTTGTTAGCTGGGCACAGGGTGACTGGACTTCAGAATTGAAAGCCAGGCCTACAGGCAAGTATAGAAATATCGTGCTGCCCGTGGTATGCTGGAGCATCCCTTGTCACGAGGCACATTCACTCCTGAATTCTCACACCAAGCGCAGCACCTGGAAAAGCAAAACAGGCAACTTTTATAAGCAGTGCCCACTTAGGTTCACCTGCTCGCCTGAACTGAAAGAGTAACTCCTAAAATATTTCCCAGTAAGTCAGTTAGAAAATGAGCTTCAAGGCCTCTGACAAAAGATATTAATAGTTTGTAAGCAGTAAATAAATACCTTTGCTTACTTTGCTCTGAATGTAAGACTGGGAAATGCAGTTGACTGAACTCAAATTCAAATTGCAAGACAAGGGCGAATATATAAATACATATATATATATTTTCAGAGAAAGGTGCATCAGGTTATTCTTAAAAGAATAGGAAAGAATCTTGCCTTCCCTGGGTATTGTACACGATCCTATATAAACTGACTTCTCTCATTAATCTTGGGAGAAAAGATAATACCATCAAGAAACATTTTAATAGCATTGGAAGATTTAGATTGTGAATTGTATGAAATATGTTGACCATTTCTATGCCTTTTGCTTTGGCTTGGTCATTTTTAGCTCAAGCCTTGACATAGCCGGCTTCTACTGTACACTTTAACAAGGAATATAGAACACATTTTAAACTCTAATGTGCTTTTCATTATGTAAGAGGTTTTCTGTGTTTCAGATAGCCTGGACAATGTCACTAAACTTGTCAGATTCCCCTTCTGCTTCTCATAAACTAACACAATACTGTTGAGTTCGGCTTCATACTCATGCAGAGAAATATCCAAATCCATCCAAAAGATTGTTTACATTGACATCAGAGGGGATGGAAAACAAATTACGACATTTGTATTTGGGTTAGGAGCCAGATACTGCCAGAGCCATGGAAATCAGTGGCAACGCTCCGATTGGACGCTAGCATTTATAAATCCATTTTTTATTTCTAAGCAGACCTAATTTGGGAACCTTGAAACAGTTTATTAGTCCCCTACTGTTTTGACTTCCATCTGTCCCAGTGCTTCTTGAATGAGAAGGAGATTGGGTAATAGCTGTTGAAGATATATATGTATATATCTGTGGTAGATTCATTGGAAGGGGTTAAGAGAAATATTTTCTTCACAGTTTCCCTCATGTCCTTCCAAAAATCTGAAGTTTGTTATTTCCTTACTCCCTAGCAGTAATGCTTATTCCTACACCATGATCTACCCTGGCTTCAATGGGAAACTCGGTCATCAATAGACAACATGATCAGACCTGCTACACATGAATTTAAAATCTATGGTTTCCCTAGACATTACAAGGAGCTATGGAGGTGAAAGGGGATTCATAAAAGGCAAGGAAGGAGAAAAAAAGGTCTCAGTGGAAAAAAAAAAAAGATACTTCTTAAAATCAATGTTAAGGAATCAGTATGCAGGGAGAGAGAAAAATATAATCTAAAATGGACTCTATTACTGTACATGTCTTTGCTGGATTAATTTGTCATTTCCATTAACATGAAAGTTACTTTTCATATTGACAGCTTTTTAAAAAAAGGACTATGTTTGTCAGGATTGAAGACGCTCAAACAGCAGCATCAAATCCAGAACAATTCCCATGAGCAGCCATCGACTGACGATGGAAAGTGGAGTATTTGGGAAGTCACATCTAGTGCCTACTCCTGCCTCCACTTAAGGCAATGAGAATTCAGGGCCAAACTCTTTAAAGACTGGTAGTCTCACAAAAGAAAGATGAGGGAGAAAGCTAGCATGTGGAACGAAATGGCTCCCTGATTCCTCAGCATTCTGGGCAACTGAGATATCTTTTTCTAGTGACACATTTTTATACCCACATTCGTGTATGATTTTTTTTTCCATTTTAAGGTGGGACGCTTCAGGCTTACAAGACATTTCAATACCTTGAGCAGAGAATGCCTAAAATCTGAGGTATGACCCAGAGCCTTGCCAAGAGTAGATAAAATAATGTAGCTTTTCAGAGCCATTAATAAATGGCTTGCTGGCCTGGCACGAGCTTGTTGAACTCAACATGTTGGAAATTACTTGATATTGGGGCTAACTAAAAACGTCATTGGAAGGACAAGCTACGCAGGGAAATTAAGGCGATCTCTTTCAGGAAAGGTTCTTGATAGGACAGACGTGCCAGTCTCAGGGTTGCTACAAGGGTTTCGTGCTGGGCAAAGAGAGTAATAAGAAACTAAAAAACTTTTGGCATTTCAACTTTATTGAAAAAGGGTACAAAGGAACCACCTCTGGATATTGTAAAACTCACAAATAAATTCTTTACAGCTGCACAAGGAAAGATAACAATGAGAGCCTGATATTTCATTCCTAGCACAGTAAAAAATCCTATTATAGCCAATGCGGTTATGGGTGCACCAGCTGTATTCTGGGAATTCTATATAACTCCTGTCTGTTTCTGAACCAAAACCCCTAAGGCCAGCTTGCGAGATTAAAAAGTCCTCCTCTTTCATATAAATGCCCTTCCACATCCCTGTTCGTTTACCAGTGTCTGGAATTAAGTAAGTTGTCATAATTGGACACGATGCCCTGCCAGGCCAGGGAGGAGCTTCTCAAGAGCTGCCTTCCTACCCTGTGCTCTCATACATTAGCAACAGCCACAGAAAATATGCACCTTGCACCTCGTCCTTACTTACTAAAATCTATACTTTGGAATGCACCACTCAGACATAGCTCGTGCTGCTGGGAGAATGTTTTGGGGGTTTTTTTCTAGTGGAGAAAAAAAATAAAAAAAAAAAAAAAAAAAAGGAAAAGGAAATGGAAGAAATTACAGCATCTCTGCTTTCCAAGCCCACTTCTAAATCACCGGGGGAGAAAGGGTACCACAGGTCAGGTAAGCATCATGAAGCTGGCTATAAATTTTGACCTTGGGTATGAAAAACAATAAAAGAAAGATATTTTAAATAACAGAATTCACCTTAAATTCCAGGCTTCTTACTCAGATATCCTAGGAAACTGCCATGCCAGCCACACTACCAGCAGTAAGTATGTGGAGGACTCAACAGGAGAGAACAGATGGGAGAAACCACCGTTTCTAATACAGCCCCAAGGCATCTTTGTTCCCTTGTCCACGACTTCATTTTGTAACCTTCCCTGCTCCAGCTGCTCAGCCCAGGACTTGATTCTCCTCACTGACCCCCAGTACACCGACCCAGTACAACACACTTTTGACCAGGAGAACCACTCTTCCTGCGTAACCAAATCACTCACAGGCCAAAACAAGAGGTCAGAAGAGGTCATTCAGTTCAGCTTCTTAAATAATGCCACCAGACATGGGAAGCATACCTCAAGAAACCAGGAGAGAAATCATCAGCAAAGGTTTTTATTCAAATGTACAGTTTATATCCAGAAATGGAGAAGTGGGAAACCTTTTGGAGCTCTCAGCTCAGTCCAGTCCCATGACTTCTGTAGTCTCCCGACGAGCTCTCACATCCCTTTGCATGCAAAGAGTTCCCGTGTGCTAGAAAGCACAAAGAGGGTTAACCTTATGTTTGCCTTAGATGTGGGGTCCCTAGACAACACTGGGGTTGTCCCCTCTCATTCATCACCCTGGACTTCCAGCAGCTGGCTTAAATGAGAAAGAATATGACTAAGTGTCCTTTAATCTAAAAAATTGTGATGTGCTCAACTTCGGCAATCAACCTCCGTTTCTCGCTCAACTTGTTTGAAAGTGAAGCCAGGGTGGGTCTAGAAGTGAACAGCAGCGGAAGGTTCATCATCGAGAAACCTTCCCAGATTCCTCACTAAACGGTGGTGAGGCATCTTTAAAGACACTGGTGCTGTACGGACAGCACAGGTGTGGGTACGTACCGCGTTACAAACTCTGGGCTACTGTTTACTCCTATTAAACTTTAGACATTTGTGCCCATTCATTTTCAATAAACGTTTAATATTTTTCTTCTTTTAGAAGCCAGGAGTGATTACTTCCATACCTCCCCCTGGCATGGGCACAGCAGAACATTTCTGAAGTGTTTCAGAAAGAAAGTCTGCGGATTCATGTGATATTAGGTTACTAGTTGAATAAATAATTGCAGATACATCAATGAATTGGATTTTTCTGTCCTGAATATTCCTAAGTTAGTGTCACAAGACACTGACCAAAGTCGATAAATGGGATTTTGAAAAACTGGGCTCTACTCTTGCTTGGTAGTTCATCCTGGACTTCTACAAAGGCAATTTCAGGGTAGAGACCTTAGAGAAGAAAATGATGAAGCAGAAGAGACCTTAGAGAAGAAAATGATGAAGCAGAAGTGCAGAGAAGAAAGGGAAGAGAAAGGAGAAGGAGAGTTTGTTCTTTCCATTAATATTAAACTGTCCATTTTCCAGCTGCAGTCTCATGAAAAGGAGAATTCTTGGTAATTACCCAGTAATTCAAACCTTACAAACCCACCTCAGAACACACAAAGACAAGGTAAAAAAGGATTTTTTTTATTGCAGTTTCATGAAATCTGATCCACAGCAGAGCCTGAAGAATTCACTAAGCTTTTGAACACATATGCGGACTGGTATCCATTTTTTTTTTTTTTTTTATTTCTTCCTTACCAGATGAACAATATATATGAACAGTATCGCACGCGTGTGTGTATGTAAACATGAGTAGCTTTTACAAATGGAAATGCCAAAGGATACAAGTAATAGCCTGGTTTCTGTAAAAGGCTCTGTCTCACAAAACAATCATCTGCTGCACAAAGCCCATACAAATCTCTAAAACAATATTCACTTAGCGTTACAGAGCGTGCTCTGCCTCTCACCTGTTTACCTAGTCAGAAGAGACACCGAGAAACACCGAGCCAAAGATGAGCCTCAGCACCGAGCGATCTTCACAGTTCCCTCGTACCGTGGCCACAAAGTGCATCCCCGGTGCTGTGACACGGCCGGTGCCCCACCACAACCCTGCCTCACCCTTCTTTACCTGCAGAGAACACAGAATGAAGAGGGCGTGATTCGGTCCCTCTGGTGTACCTGTCCCTGTAACACAGTTGTAACAGGGACTGAATTTGCTGTAGTTCCTCGTGTCTCCCAGTTACCCACGAAAAGCCAAAGCGTATTGACAAACTCAGTTCTGCAGTGCCTAGTACCTGAAACTGAGAAATAAAAACGTTCCGCCTGCTTTTGGTCCAGTGAAGGTCCGTGTGAGACATAAGCAACATTATCTTACTTCTCTTTTTCTTGGTTCCATACACCATCGGGCATTTAAAATCAATTTTCCTTGTTGTTTTGCTGGATTTTTTTGAAAGGTTCTGTGGATTATATTCCCGTAATGGGTTTGTTCATTTCTGAATCTATAACCTGTTGGAAGTTCAGGAGAAACAAAACATACGTAAGTACAAATTAATGAATAATGCTGTGGTTTTCTTTCTTACTTTTAGTACTGCTATTGTCCAGCTGTTAAACAATCGGTCAGATCTGGTATAAGTTTGCTTTCCTACATGCCAGTGTTTTTAATAATGACCACCCTCTCCTTGGGCCCCAGGCAGGGCGACATTTTAACATTTTTCAATGTATCTGTTCTTAACTAGACACAAAAACCTCAAATAGTTCATCAACAGCAGAAGAAGCTCAAATGTTGGTGCTGAAAACAAACGAAATAACACTTGGCTATCTGAGTCCACTGGCACATTTCAGACTTCTGGAAAAGAAGAGCAAGCCCCCAGATACTGCTTTTATTTTCTACGATTCTTGACATCCAGAGAAATTAGCTCCTTTGAATATTAAGCCCACAATACGGGCCAAAATGATCACCACCTTCCCTCGGTTACGCACATGAAAGCAGGCAGAAAGGTCCCACAGAGCTGCTGTACGTCTGGATGTGTTAATAGAGCACGGCTGATACAGTGCACCACTGGGATGATACTTAATTCACCCACATGCGCTCAGTAAATATGTGGAGAGAACCATTTTATTCATCTTTTGTATTAAGTATGAACTTCTAACGTAAAAAGACCTACCTAGAGAACCGAACATCACATGTGTTTGTTTTATAAAACTGTGTAAAGGTTTGCCAAAGCTGTCACAGTATGATAGCTTTGGCCATCTATTTTCCCAGACCTTCACTTCGAGTGCTACTGCTTGCTTGGGAATCTTTTTTTTTGCGAACTGAATGTAATAAATGTGAAAATCTTGAGAGTTCCGAAAAGGTTATTTGCCCTAATCATGGCTAGTTGCTGGCTAAACCCAAAGTACTTCTGCTGCTACACCTGCGCAGCCCAAGGCGTGCAGCTCCAGGCCTCCAGCCCATAATATGCAGCCTCATTGGTATAGCTTCGCAAAGTTGCATTTTGACTGGTCCTAAACCCAAAAGAAACAACTGTGTTAAATAAGCCTGTTGAAGCCGACAGCAGTCTGCATACGTCAAACCAACTCAGGAATTACCAGCAGCTCCATACTGGGTTCAACCCTTTTCTGTAACGTACTCCTGCATGTAGTGACCCTGAAAATAAAAGCAGTTTCGATTCTGGTAACAGCAGTTTTGATTCTGGTAATGTGATTTCTGGGTTGTTTGGTTGGTTTGGGGTTTTTTTTTTAGCATAGCTCTAGATGCTGTTCAGTGGCAGCTAAGGCACCACTGCAGTGAAGTCCTTACCCACAACCCTGCACCCACATCGTGCAAAGATCGATCTGCCCACGTGGAGCCTTGTGTGGGACTGGGGTCCAGTTTAGCCTTACATCCACCTCATATCCCCAGCTCTCAAGATGTTTTTCTTCTAGTTATTGGCACATGCAGCACAAAGAATCACATTCCTGATGTGACACATCACTGAGCCAGCAATGGTGACTTTCAGCTATCCTTCAAATGATTAATAACTGGGGCTATGTACGTTTTTTTTTTTTTATTTCCATTGACCGGGTTGTCTGGTCACATACAGCTTCAGTCAGGTATCTCAAACCAACCAGTCTTAGCCGTGCTAACCGAAGAAATGAGGGCAATCCCCACATGCTGCGGATATTTCTGTGTATGTCAGTCATAATTTTAACCCATTACCCACTTACCAACCAAACCTGACAAAAAAAGTAGCAATTCCAGTTTTATAAGTGAAAATAGGTGGCTGGGGAGAAGAGGGAGACTGTACCTGGGCTATTCCACATGAGAGGCAACACGAGTTCAACCCTCAGCCAGCACCAGCGAGGGCATTCTGCGAGCGTCTGTGTGCGAGAGCGAGCGAGCGAGAAGTTGTGACAGCCCCTCCGGTGGAAATGGCATCAGGGAGATCTGAAACCACATAAGACACCAGAGAATGAAGCTGTAAGACCGAATACGGAGGAAACCGGTACTCGCAAAGATGTTTTTTTCCATCGTATGAACCAAGATTCACGCAGCGTGTCACTGGGTGCCCTTTACAGATAATTTCCGATGCTCTGAATTGCCCGTGTACACAAACTGGAAGCCAGAGGACTTACGTGTGCGAGCAACTCTGCCATCGTCAGCGAGAGCAATGAACTCATCAAAGTTTTATTCTTACCAAGTTTAAATCCTAAGCTGAACATACGCGGGCTCTCACCTTCATGAATGAACTGTGTAACAGGAGGCTGCAGAGCACCACTGCTTCCCCTCCAAAGACGGGAGGAAACTGTGGTTCTCACTGGAAAAAAGAAAGAGTGAGGGGGAAGCGGGGCCATAACGTAGGTTTCATGGGAGAATTATAGTGAGAAAGCAAAGACAGTGTCACAGAAGTTACTGTCGCCAAGTGGAAATTCTCCCAGCTGAGTTCAGGGTACAGGAGTGCCTCTCCCTGTCCTGTAGCTCTGTGCTGGAAGAGGTCCCCAGCTGCTCTGCATCTCACAGGACAACATCCTTGAGCAGGAAAGAATTCAGGCAACCATACGCGGGAGGGCAGCACTGGCGCTCTGTGGTGGTGGACACTCCTTCCAGGAGAACCGCAGAGACACCTACAAAAGGTATCAGGGACGGAGAGAGCCCTGGCCGGCAGGAGACCTGAGTGACAAACAAGTTATCAGTAAGACTTTCTTTGAGACTTAGACTCATAGAATTCATAGCATATCTCAACTTGGAAGGGACTCATACGGATCATCCCTCTCTACCACTGAGCTATAATTACTTTTATTTCCTCCCAACTGGAAAAGAGGGACAAACGAAGCTTTTGTTTTGCACTTGTGACCCATGCATTACTCCCATCTTCATTCTCCAGTAATGATTTAGGGCTCGTCTCACTCTCCTGAGCAATTCTTACTCATCTGTAAGGCACAAGAATGAGAGTCTGCAGAATGAGGTCCATAGCTAGAAACTCCACAGAAAGATTAAACATCCTACAGAAGGAAGAAGGATTCTTCAGAAAGGCTTCGAAGCTGCCTTGGTCACATATCTGTTGAAAAAGACCAAATTAAAACATCTCTTTCCCATGATATCTTGTCCAAAAAAATGTTTCCAGTTACACAACAATAACTATATATAATTAGAGTTAAAATGAGGGAGTACAATTTACTGACTTAATTTCCTCAATAGCCCTTTGTTAAAATCTGTGTGAAACCTGCCACTTAGATTAACTGATGATTTTGAAAATCAACAGAAAGGGCAGAACTATATAGTTATTGTATGTATTTACCGTAAGGGTACGAGGAAAATCAGGATTCTAGAATATAAGTTACATTGTTCAAGTAAGTCTTACACAGCCACACGAGAAATGTTTCACAGCAGACATTCTTAACGCTAATCCATAACGTAACTAGCTGCAGTAAGAGAGAGGGAAAAAAAAAACCACCACCACCCAGTTTGTAGCTATCCTATATCTCAGACAGGGTGACATAACATAACATATGTTTTAAAATGATAAAGACTTCCAAGAATAAGATACAGTTTCCAGAAAAATATTCATACACGCCCAAACAAAAGCAAAATCCTGTAATAATTGAATAATTGCAGCTTTCTGCATCCAAGAACTTAAAAAAAAAAAAAAAAAAAAAAATCCAGCCCAAACCAGCCCTTTTCAGTGGCTTAGCTGGTCAACACTCTTATACACAAAGCCCAGTGCTCTTCCCTAAAACCTAAGAATTAATCAGCATTATGTAAGAGATTTTTATAACACTCTAAAAATACATTGTGAATTCCTTTCCAGTGTCGGACTGAGAAGCTTTAAAGTACTGCCACCCCTCATCCCCTTTTTTAACAAAGACTGGATCTTCATTTCTGATATTAGAAACTTACATTTGTCTCAGTATTTGTGCCTCAAATCTCATTAATTACAGCGTTGGCCT
Organism: Eurystomus gularis; assembly: GCA_013400335.1. Classification (NCBI taxonomy): domain Eukaryota; kingdom Metazoa; phylum Chordata; class Aves; order Coraciiformes; family Coraciidae; genus Eurystomus; species Eurystomus gularis. The sequence continues at coordinate 2,587 of VZZY01011642.1, read as the reverse complement.
CGTGAGATACAACTGCTGCTGCTAAGAGCAGTGTTTGTGCTCAAAATGACTGGAGCAAGGGCACGGATATACGGATATTATCCATGTATGAACACTTTAAGAATGAATTAAGGACACATAAAACTTGGTAAGACTATTCGGACGCTTTCATGTTAATTTACCTGCTTACTAAGCAAACTTTTGTATCCTCCTGATAACGTTTTGTTTGCGTGGAGCTGATAGATAATACACCATGATAGCATTCCTGCAAAGGCAGTTGTAACATTAGCCCGGCAAATCGACAGCAGAGTCCTACAAGTACCTTATGCCTTTTGGTGCTCTATTTTTCATATGCATAATAAATAAGTTCTAGCACTATTTCTGTATTTTCCACCGAAGGATCTTTAAGCAAAATTACAAAGTCATCACCTGAATGTTAATGGTAGCTTGGGAACCAGCCCTGTAAAGGGAATGAGTTTTAACACTGTTACTGGGAACAGAGCCACCCTGCTCATGTCCGAGCGTCCATCCCTGCCCTCCCAAAGTTCACGCCGCTCTGCCCCAAATCACAACCCGATCTATGAACAGGCAAGGCATTTGCAGCCCTTCAGATTAAAATAAATCACAAGAATGCAAATAAATCACACGAAAAAATGGGAACAAAGCACTTTCAGCTGTGAAAAACCTTGTCGTGGAATGCATATCCAAAGGACATTACAGCACTCTTATCATCGCATTTTTAGGAAACACCTCAACGTTGTCCTTTGCCAGAACAAAACTTTTCCCCATGCAAGGCTGACACAACATGGACACAGCCATCTTCTCAAAATCACCCCCCACCCTTTAAACCACAAACAAATGAATCAAAACTATTGAGGCAAACAAAACAAGAGATTTTGCGGGGAGCTGGGGGGGGACACACACACACCCAACAAACAAAGAAGATGCAAAGGCTGCCTTGCCCAGGGATGACTTCACCATTGTTATCAGTTTCATGTGAAAGCCCTGCTGATACTGTGGCTGATGGGTGGCAGCATAAAGCCTTGAACAGGAGGTAGTCAACGTATCTGATGGGATGATAACAGCTCTTCCACAAGGGCAAGCACATGTTTAGATGAAAATTGTACTCTGGATTACGACGATCCTGTACCAAAGTAAGCGCCACGATCCTTCGTGCGCTTGCCCAAGGATACCCATGTTCACTCTCTTCCTTCCCTCAGCAACTCTTATTTTTTACCATTTTACCTACAACCCCAGTCCTTCTTTGTTCTCTGTCCTGATTCTTTCTCTGCCTTTCTTTGTACCGTTTTCTGCTACCTGTATTCACACTGAATGCAGTCAGTCACATGGCTAGCCTCCACCTGAACTCCATGGTATGCGTAAGCATTATGCTGTAGGAATGAGGGCAAAACACCTCTCTTTGGTCCATGCTTCATTAGCGCGCCCTTCTCAGATTCTCTCCCTAGTCCTTCCTCCCTTTTATCACCCAAATTCACCGTGCATTGTTCTTGCACTTCTTTCCTTTTTTTTTTTTGCTCTCAGGCACGCTCATTTTCGCCTCCTTCATTTCCACTGTTAGCTTCTCCTACCCTTCCATTCACTTCTTCCTCGTTTTCTCCTGCCATTTCCCACCTTCCTGTCCCACCATAACCCGCTCTTGCCACCTTGCTCGTCGATCTTCCTCTGGTTTCACTGGTGTAACCTGGAAGTGAGCAGGAGCCTCAGTCCTGCCACGATGTGGAGGACGGGGTGACCGCTCACGGCGGGCGGCATGGGAAGCCTAATTTACTTCTTTCACTAGACTCACGTCAACCACTCTCTCCCACTGACCTGTTAATACAAAAAAACACAGCAAGGTGAAAGCACAAGACAGACAACCAATTTTTGGCACCAAAAAATGGCTTTTGTTGCGGTATGCTTTAACCTGACGAATTATTGCAGCGAGTTTCAAAAGTGCACATCCCACGCAACCCGCGCCGTGACAGGGATGTGCCGATGTGCAGCTACACGCACCTCGGACGATTCAGCCTCTCCCTCCTTCCTCTTGTCTCTGCTACCCTGTCACTAATTTGTTCCAGTCGCTCATTAATACTTTCTTAAACCCCCCCCAACAGTTTCACCTCACCAACCGTTCCTTCACTCTAGCAGCTCAAAATCCAGAGGGTATTTTTTTCCCCCCTGCAGCTCCAGCAATGATAAACAGATGCTGGCGGGCTCTGCCTCCTACAACTTCCCTCCCCAAATTTTGCGTGGCCCTTTTTGTTGGTGACCTTTGCCTGCCAGCACAACGGGGAGATGGGGTGGTTTGGCCAAAAAAAAAGCTGCTCGGTGAGGTTGACACTAAACACTAGAAGCCCCCTCAGGTTACACACGTGAAGAGCTTTACAAGATTAGTCGCACGTTTATAAAGACAAGCAGGTATCAACATCTGCTAAATTTGGGATTACAGTTCAGCGGCCAGGGCGCAAAAAACAATCCAGAGACAGGGGTACTTCAAAACCACCTTGGTCCCAGCGGCTGCTCTCTTCCCTATCCTCTCTACGGAGCACGCAATTATTTGCAATGTACCTTTAAAAAAATCAAAGCATTTCCTTGAATTTTCTTTAGA
>VZZY01011641.1:126357-203364 GCA_013400335.1 Eurystomus gularis | reverse complement strand
AGTGTCAAATTGGACATTATTCATGATTTAAACCTAGCCAACCCCAGCCTCTCTAATATCTGAGGATAAGCTGGAACACAAGGGGGTTTATCTCCTGCCAAATTACTGCTCTTAACGCAACACCTTCTTGAATTGTGGGGCCCAAAACTGCACCCAGTATTCAAAGTGAGGCTACACTAACACTGAGTACAGCAGGATAATCACCTCTTTTGACCAGCTGATTACACTATGTTAGATGCACCTCATGATGTGGTTTGCCGCCTTGGCTGCCAAGGCACACTGTTGACTCACACTGAGCCCGCTGTCAATCAGCACCTCCAGATGCCTTTCTGCAGTGCTGCTTTCCAGCTGCTCCTCTCCCAAGATACACTGGCGCCTGGCATTATTCCATACTAGGTGCAGGATCTAGCATTTCAGCTTGTTAAATTACATCCCATTAATCATTGCCCAGTGCTCCAATCTATCTACATTGCTCTGCAAGTCATCTTATCCCTCAAGAGGGTCAACAGAACCTTCCAGCTCAGTATTATCAGCAAACGTGCTAATGGTGCATTCAATTGCTACACCCAGGTCGCTGATAAATATATTGAAGAGAACTGGCCCTAGAATTGAATCCTGGTAGAATTAATATAACTAGGATCTACAACCCTCTAAAAGCTATTGCCACCAAAAAAAAAACCAACAAAAAAAACCAAAAAAACAATCAGATAAAGAAAACTTGAGTCTTGTGATTTGTAGGCAGGGTCTCTGATCTACAGTATTCCCAATATTCACCCATTCAACTACTGGAACTGATCTTGGTCTCAGCTACCAACCAAATTCTTGTTTGTTCAGATTAAACCTTAAACTTTGAATGTTTATTGTTTACCAGTTAGTTCCTAACTTCTTAAACCCTGAAAAAGCAAAGATACTTTTTCTTTCTTGGGGATTTTGGGTGCTATCATGCTGAGGCATCTGAAAGAAGATGGCTGTTTGAGAGTAAACGCTTAGTATTTGAGAATTTTTGTTCTGCTTAACTCAGCAAAATCTGAATGTTTATTAATTATCCTTTCCCCAAAGACATTCAGAGGCTGTAAATGACTGAAAACTATCATGAAAATGAAACTACTGGGATAATATAAACTTCATATCTCATATCAAGAAATTTATTTCTCTCTGTTAATGATCAATATTTTTTGCAATGAATAAAAAGAATCATAAATAGCTAAACTGTAGAAGAGCACTTCCAGGCATTTTTAAATTAGTAGCCAACATAATACCAATATAAATTGTTTAGTCAATAAATTCAGCTACAGAAATTAAAATGTTTTAAAATTCAACTTATAGAATTCTTTATCAGCCATCAGAAAATATAATCAAGGTAATAAATCATCTTTTAAAAACATAATTATTCTGACCTTAAGTATTCCTGTAGTAATTATTCATGAGTATAGAAGTGGCACTCACAAAATTAATTTCTCACCCTGTCTAATAACTTTTAATCAAAGAAAAAATTCATTAGCTAATTAAAATTCACAGACTTTCACAGTGGAAGAATATAAGGAATACAAACAAAGCATTCAATTTAATTCCATCACCAGATAATTTTATTGTTTATATAATCTTATAAAATCTTAAAAATGGAGTTGTATGGCTTAAAAGAACTTTCCTTCATATTTCTTTTACGACTGTATTCAGCTGGGTAAATGCAAGTGATAAATTGTTGATGCTAGTAACATTAATTGTGTGCAAGCCCTTTTTAAGATAGTATCATTACTATGCTTACCATGCATTCCACAGTACCATGAAAATCAAGGATTAACCAATATACCAATAATGCAGAACCTTATACCTAAAAATTTGCTGATGGACCTTGTACATTATTGGCTTATCCAATTAATTTTTTAAATTTTGATTCAGTTCTGCAATCTCATTTATAGGTAACGTATAGAAACACTTTCCAGATCCTTATGATTCAGCGAAAATCTCAGGGTAGAATTCACACTTTCTGCAGAGCTACGCTATTCATTAGTATCTGTCAAGCTGTATTTTGTAAGCTCTTTTCCTACATTGTAATTCAAGTCTCTCTTCAAAATCTCTGTTTCCTTAAAGGGACAAGTTGTGTTTGTCTAGAAACCTCCCTCTGTCCTTATGATGGGCATTCTTTGGAGCAGGCACTGTTTCAAGACTGTAACACTGAATTTGTGACACATATAAACAAATAACACCATCAACCTCCTATTCGCGTAATTTATAACATCCATTATCACAGACCTTAACCAATGCTCACTATGTTTATCTCCCTGTCTTCCCAGCTCCACAGCAGAGAGCCTTTTCAGCTTACCTATTGTTCAAAAGTAATTGCAGCAAGCATTGAATCCTGCATAGAAGACAGTAAGACTCATCAACCTAATTATCTCTGGGAGCGAAATCCCAGCTCAGAAGTCAGTGGAGCTATGCCCTTCCTCTTCACTTTGACCACTAAGACAATGTTTGCATTTTCAACAGCATAGATGATGTAGAGCATTAACATATCAGAAAACAAGAAAAAAAAATATTTAAGCAAGCTGGAGTGCTGTTGCATAAAACACAACAGTGAAAACCAGGAAACTTGTGTTTCCTGCCGTGTACTTCTTCAGGGATATTTAATCTCACAGGTTCTCATTTTCTATGGCTATAAAAAATGGATATTCCCTCCTGTTTAAAAGTAACTGGAAACTTAATTATTCATTTCTGTAAATATTGTAAGAACCTGAGTAAAACCAATTCCATTCAAGTAAAGTTACACTCATTTTCTTAAACAGTAAGCAGTAGATAGTAAACAGGAACAGAAGACAGTGTAAAGGTAAAGCTCTTTAGGACTTTCTTTCCTGCTCCTCTTTGAGAGGGGGAAGATAGGAAACTGGAAAGTTTAAAATACTTCCTAGCTTTACAAGACAAAATAAACAGATGTCAATGTTCTTTAAATGAATGAAGATGATGATGCATTAAACAGATTGAAACAGGTATCAGATGCTCTGCTAGCTGAAATTGTAGTCAACATGTTATCTCCAGAAAGAAACTGATCGGTCCTTACACTGAGAACTCATCAGAACCAGAATAACCAATCCAAAAATATCAAGATCAGTAACCAAACTGCCAATGGTCATTTTGGTCAATGTAATGTTTGGATGGCAATTACTCAGACTTAAAAAAGAAAAAAAAAAAACATTTTCTCAATTCAACAGACTCAGAGCCAGCTTCTCGCTGGGCACCAGGGCAGCTCCACAGGAAGCATTGGGGTGGCCTTGGGGTGGGCAGCAGACTGTCAGGATGAATGGAAACAGTGGATAGAGCCATACACTCTGCATGAGTGTACAGACAAGCCATACACTTCTTGAAATTTCCCTGAAAACAGCTTCATGATTCTTTCTTTCCATAGCCTTAGTCCCCATCTCCCCACTGGTTCTCCAAAGCTCCCTCATCCTCATAAATCACCACTGACCACCCCACCTGTCTTTCAATGTGATCTCTTGGCCTTACTATCTTCTCCAAGAAGTTCCACCTCCCCTGGGACATCCTCCACTATAGCTAGTGATGGACTGAACATTTTCATCTAAAACACGATGGTAAAAAATTCAATCAGAATAAAATATTTTGGGAATGTTATTCTCATAAGTAGATTTTTTTTTTCCACTGCAATGGGAAGTATTTTAAGATTTCTATTTCAACTTTGTCAGCAACAGAATAATCAATTATTCTTAGAGCTCTAATGTGCACATTGTTCATTGCAATTGTCTTTTCATCTGCTACGGGATCCTTTAGACAAATGCCTAGGATCTTCATCATGACTATACAAAACCTTTAACATAAAATTAAATAGCATATATCAATGGAACATTGTGTTTTATACAAATTGCACCATTACTCAGCTACAAAAGATCATTTGGATATACCTTTCAGCTTTTAAAATAATTCCAAGAGCACAGCTGCTCACTGTTTTGGAGATGTATAATCAGATATTCTTTTTAATGCACAGTGAATCATTATTAGAAAGAGGTTTTGTTCTTTCTTTTCATAAGGAAAACTTATGAAGTTTCACTGTATTAAAAAGAAGAAATCAAATTTGTTCTCCTTCCCTCACAGCAATTCCATTTCCCTTTTTATTCCCAGTAACAAGACCAGAAAAAATTCCCTCTCACCCCCTTCCTCCTCTCTTTGGTGTTCAGTCACCATCCTGAGCATCTGTGTATCCCACCAGCAGGCTCATATATTCATCAGCTCCCTGCTATTTCCCCCAGAATTTGGCTGCGAAATGGAGAATAGCTTCTTCTGAAAATGATAATGGGTTGGCTGCTTGAAGTTTCCCTACTATCTTGCTTGTGAAGGTGAATGCCTCAGGATATCAGACCAGCAGCAACAGCAAAAACGCACAGTAGCTGCATGCAGTTAAAAATTTTTCAAGAACTCATTAAAAAAAAAATCTGTGCATTTCTTTTGCAGAAAAGTACTTATGACTTACACTGCAGCCATTACTAGATTATTAGAATTGTTTTTTCTCTATGCCCTGGTATGTCATTGCTAGTTTGATAAATGCAACAACTCATATTCAAAGAGCAGTGCCTATTGCACTATGGCATCTTTTCCTTTTGTTCTCAAGGATTCAATTTTCAGCAGATTGAGTTATTCTTTCTCATCTTGTTTTTATGGTTTGTTCATTAAGTTAAAGAGTTGAAGCCTAATAATTTGAAACATTTGGCTTTGACTTCAGCAACATACTTCTGCAAAACATGTTAATTCCCTTTCTTTATTCTTTGGAAAATATACACATTTTCTTCTGGAAGAAAACAAAGTATGATGTTACAGTAAATTATGGTCAGTTGTTAAGGAGAAAATGAGGATGAAGATAGGGCATTTTTTTGTTTAATGCATCTATTTTTCTGATTTCAGTTGTATTTCACTGGAGTTACTCAGAAGAACTCTGGTCACAGCTACACTGTGAAGTCTTCTACTTCAATGGCACTTTTAACCAGGGTGTCAACAAGGTCACAATTCAGTGTTTCCAAGAAATGTTTGAACGTATGTGCTGGTTAGGACTTGCACCAAATTCAAATTAGTATACTGCATTACCTACAGAGGGTGGAAAAGAACAAGTTATTAAAAGTCTGTCCTGCACTTGAATTAGTCTGCACTCCACAGGACAATATTCTGATATTGGCTTAAGACATGCGTATAAATTTAGAAAAATTTGCACAGTTTATACTGTCAAGAAAAATAAAGATGAACAACACTTGGTTTGCTCTCTTCTGACTTTTTCCAGCAATTTGATTCTTAATGATCTGTCTTTTAACAAAATGATGAGAGTAGAAGTGACATTTGAATTTCTGATCTTTGATCGGCTTCAACATCTTTATATATAGTTTAGACCACAGGGTGCTCACTGAGTGAGGACAGGGCAGACCATGGTTCAAACTGAGCTGTTGAGGTTTTTTTTTATTTTTGTTACACTGAAAGAACTCCGTCACAAAGACATCATCAAATTGACTCTATTCTTATTCCAGTGGAAAGTAAACAGTAACTCTGGGGATTTTGACAAATATAAATTGTACCTGAATAAGGCCTTAAAGAAAATAGTCTCCCATATCAGATCACAAACAAGTAAATTTCTCATTATACTTTAATCATTTGCTATAAATATTCTCTTACCTCTGTAATTTAATTTAAGTAAATGGGATGTACCTGGATGAAGGACACAGTGCTGCCAGAGTTGGAGCACAAAGCTAGAGCAAAACCTTCTCTCCGTTTAGTCACAAGATTTCCATGTAAGGGAGTAACAAGGGCAATTATTATTTTATAGAGTTTCTAAAAGTGCCGAGCATAAAAAATGAGGCAGACATCTATGCCTGAAAGAGTTCACAACTGAAATAGCTAGCAAAAATAGACAGTTACCAGATGATGGCTAGAGAATGCGATACATCAAAAACTAAAGTGTTTGAGCCAAGAAGATTAGCATGCACTAAATTGGTTCCACTATTTTGTATTCATCCATCATCTGGGATCTTCAGTTTCAGAGAGATTAGAGCTTCATACAGGCAGCTTTAGAAACACAGGTTGCTGAGAGAAGAACTTTTCAGAAATTTTCCAGGGAAATACAATTTCATTCAAAACATAACCAGCTTGGTAACCTTTGATGAATGCAAATAGATTTTGAAGAAAACCTTGTCCAGACTCTTAGTAGACAGAACAGCTGGATATCTTGAAGTCTGGAAAACACTGGTTGGAGTGAGGACTTTGAGAATAACTGGGCTTTGTGCTAGGAAAACCGGCTGCAGAGCTTTGAATTCACAGGGTTTGTGCCCCTAAGAGGGTTCATATGAAATGGTGGTTCAGATGGCACCTACCCTGACAATACAGAATCACAGAATGGTAGGGTTAGAAGGGACCTCTGGAGATCATCTAGTCCAACCCCCCTGCCAGAGCAGGGCCACCTAAAGCAGGTTACACAGGAAGGCATCCAGGCAGGTTTTGAATGTCTCCAGAGATGGAGACTCCACCACCTCCCTGGGCAGCCTGTTCCAGTGCTCTGCTACCATCAAAGTAAAGAAGTTCCGCCACATGTTTAGATGGCAATTCCTGAGCTCAAGTGTATTTCCATTCCCCTCTTGTCCTGTCACTGGAGACCACAGAAAAAAGACTGGCCCCATCTTCCTGACATTCACCCTGTAAGTGGTTATAAGTGTGGATGAGATCCCCCCTCAGTCATCTTTTCTTGAGACTAAACAGAACCAAGTGCCTCAACCTTTCCTCATAAGGGAGATGTTCCTGTCCTCTAATCATCTTAGTAACCCTTCTCAGCACCCTCTCTAGCAGCTCCCTATCTCTCTTGAACCAGGGAGCCCAGAACTTGACACAGTACTCCACGCCATGAAAGAGTAGAGAGGAAGGAGAACCTCCCTCGACCTGCTGCCCACACCCTTCTTGATGCACCCCAGGATGCCATTGGCCTTCTTGGCCACAAGGGCACATTGCTGGCTCATGGTCATCCTGCTGTCCACCAGGACTCCCAGGTCTCTGGGAGCACTTGCAGCTGCTAGGCATCTTATCTATCCACCTTCAAAAAAGGAATTTCCTGTCAACTGGTGTCTCATCCTGTGGTTAGGAGTCATTTACCCAAGTAATTACAAAAATTCCCATCTCTGCAGGGATGTTAGGACCTGTCTGTAGGGTCAATCTTGTGGATAGTTTTTGCCAAGAGAATGGCTTCTGTGATAAAACATTGGCACCCACCCAACTGAAGCAAAGCTTATGCCAGGAGTTGCTTTTATTTGTGCAATGTCTGTCATTTCAGCTTCAAAAATTAAGGAGGATAAAGAAATTATAATGTAGTAGGGGCAATGCCAACTCATTTCATGTTTAACAAAACAGCTATCAATTTGCAAGAAATTTCAGGCTGTGCTGACCTGGATGAGATTCAAGTAAGTGACCTAGAAATAAACATCTAGGTATCTCCTTACTGCTCCCCTCATCTATCTTGTCCTGTGGCACTTCCTGGTTGAGCCTGAGCCAACAAAAGAAATTATATTTCCTTTGCTTCTGAAGACCATCACGGTTTTTTGCTCAATGACCAAAACGAAAAGTGCAGATTTCACCATTATCTGCCAAAGGACATGCTTTTTAATCATGCATCCAATCCTATAAATAAAATCATAATCTACAGAGAAAGTCCCATATTTTCTATGTACTCCACTGTTACAGAATTAATTATATTTTGCTGTAAGGATAAAAACTTTTAGAAAGCCCCTGTTCATTTCAGGAGTTATGATGCTTCACATTTTAGCTTACTGCAGTAGAAGCTATAATGGATCAATAGATTTGGCAGGCCCTTTGTTTACAAAACTCATTATTATGTTTTAGGTGCTCACATTCGTCATGCAGGGACAGAAAAAGAAAAATCTAAACCGAAGTCCCAGTCCCTATATATGACTGCTACAAAAGACCCATGTTTAGAAAAAAATGTCTGTTGCAACAAATAAAAGAGATAGTACGGGGGTGGGGTTAAGAGATTTAAGATTTAGTCCAGATGTGATCACTACCCATTACATGAGTGGAGGGATATGCACATTCAGGTACATCACATGAGGAGGAAAGGAGATGGGGGAAAAGGTATACCAAAGGAGGACAAAAAGAGAAGGAAAGGCAGATCAAAGGAAGAGAAAAGGAGACAAAGACTTTGATGAGGACACTAGAAATGCTAGAAAAGTATCTTATTTATTAGCACAGGTTAAAGCTTTAGTTTTACTTTTTTTTTCCAAGTCTATAGATTACATTCTCACTCTGATGCTTAAATTCATGATAAATAGACATTTGTTTTGTTTACAGGAAAACCTATCTGGTGCCACAGATTAAAGACCACCACTGTGAAACCAGCACATGCAAGATTCAATGGTTCTCAGAGAAGGTAGATTGTACTAATAAAGTGGAACCCTCTCAATGAAATAAGTTTAGGAGGCTTGTGGGCTGGGATATAACTCCTCCTAGGCAGTATTGGCAGTTCTTCTGGGAATTAAGTCTACTTGCATTAGTCTTTCTTTTGCTGAGTAGACATCAATACCACCTCACAGCTGTGGTCACCATCTTTCCCAAGACATCACGCACACATACATATATGTATTTATATAAAGAATAGCCTAGAACACCATAGCCTGGAACAAAGACTACTGATAAGGAAAATAAAAAAAAGATCTGTAAAGCCACGTATGCTATGTGAAAGGTGAATAGCTCCCTCTCTCCTCTAGTATTAAAACTAGATGACATTAAGTAAAATTTCAGAAAGTATCCCCAAAACAGCCAAAAGGACATAATTCTTCACACTATTCACAATAAAATCTGAGCTTTTCACCCTGGGAAACTGCGAATGCTAAAATTTTACATGAGTTTAGAAAGTGATAGAACACAGGTAAGAAAAAGCTTTGACACAGGTTCTCAATCAAGTGATAATACGCTCCCAGCCTGCAAGCAAGCATTTGTCCTGTTCTCATATTCTTGTTATTTACCATTTTCAGCATGACAATGCAGAGCTAGGCAGACTTTTTGTCAAAGTCAATACAGTGACTCTCAGATTCTTTAACCAGAAAAACAAATGTTTTAATTACTGTTCCCTGTCACAGGGAACTGTCAGTGGCTCTTCTGTTACAGTTGAAAGTTACACTATAATGCAATTAATGACTTGCTATTTCTAAAAGAAAGCTTTAATACATTAAAAAAGAGGATATTTTCAGATGTTAAAGAATATTTAAACAAGCAGTTCCACCACTTGTTCTGGGTAAACGATTGTAACTTTCTCATATTTTAACTATTTATTAGGAATTACAGAACTATGCAATTTGTAAGGGAACCTCCTTTAGTCATTTAATCCAATCTCCTGCTCATAGTGGCTGTAGTAAAACCAGGTTGCACAAGATCTACAGTCACATTTTGAACAGACCCAAGAATGGAGCATTCCACTCATGTAAAGGAAAGGGAAAAAAAGAATTCTATGTCCCATGTTGTATCCACCGCCTCTTGTCCTTTGAACATAAACCTCCATGAGTCTGGCTTTGTCTTCATTGTTGGCAACCCAGAAGACAGACACAGGTCCTGTGTATGGTGCCAACTTGATGTGAAGGTTAAGATGACTGTTAAATACAGAAAAAGCAGTTCGCCTTGGATTGCAGCTACGAGTGGAAACTTAAGCTGGTTTTCAATTTCCTTTTTTTGAGTTCCAGACCTCTAACTGAAATGTCTTCAGAAGGGAACACGTAGTACTTGATGTCTAGAGTCTTTATTTAAAATCCGATGAATTTATAAACACAGATGAAACAGTTATGAAAAGTATTTATAGGAAATCAATCCATACACATCATAATGCCTGTAAGATAGGAACCTCATCTTGTTTACAGCTACATGAGTGTCCTACTTCAGCATTTAATTCAAAGACAACACTCCAAATAGAAGCATGTGCAAATTTATGTGTTATTTACAGAAATCAATGATGCATGCATTTTCTTATGTTTTTTTTCTCTCCTTTAGAAACAGTTAAGAGGCACAAGTAATTCACTGTCCCAATGTTATTTATTAAAAATTACTATTTATTAAGAGGAGGAAACAGTAAGGGAAGGGTTTCTCAGCAAATCTAGATTGCATGCCTCAAAATGCCACCCTTTCTTCCTCTCTGAAAAGAGCTATGATCTTTAAGATACTCTCTAAAGTTCTCTCATCAGTACTGACACTCACCATTACCAGGAGCTCTTTTCTGACTTGGCTCAGAAGCCAAATTTTAAGCACATTTCATTCCTTCTCTTTGGTATTGCAGAACATCTGCTTGCTTGCTTTATGCTGCTTCAAGTTTTCATTCTTCTTAATGCAGAATGACACATTACAAGCATCCATCTCCCTTGGACACTTGGAGATCTTGGTGAGAATGCTCTGTTTATTTATCTTCAGTTTTGTATTTCTTTGATCTATCTTGTTTGTGGAAACAGATTTTCTTTTAGGTAACAGCATCCCCATGAAGTCAGATATTTTCAGTTCAACATGATGAATATATGATAATATAATTATGCTTGCTTGTTCATATTTCATTTTTGCTCTCATACAAGGTAGAAGTCCAAAAGATAATTTTCCTTCCTTCCCAAAAATGTGAGATTTTCCTGAAATTGATTTTTAAACAGTTATTTATAGTCATGATTACAGCTGCAACTCAAGGACAGACTAGAATGCTCTTTCTCTAAGGCTCAGAAAAATTATTTGTATGAATAGATCTTGGGGACAAATCTGTCATGCACTTCCTTTTATTTTCTTTCCATAAACTTTTGCTAGTCACATCATAAAACCAGCTTTTGCAGCCATTTGTTTTTGTTCACCATTTCTCCTTCTCCCAACATTGTGTTCAATGTGCATTTTCTACATGTATCCTGACAAATGAAGTGCAAAGTGAGGTGGTGTGAATGACAGCAAATATTCTGGACTGCTGAGGGTAAAAGAGCACAAAGACTAAGCTGTAGCTGTGTAAGTTTCCACTTCTCACAGGAAGAGTGAGATGACAGTAAGTCACCAAACACAAGCTTTACAGTGAGCAGACAAGCTTAGGCATTTACAAGTATTTTGTGGGAGGAGAAGCTAAAACTATATCTAAGTGTCAGAGCAACATTTTGCACATCCACAGAGAAGGTCATGTGCCTTTCCAGTAGCTTGGAAACACACAGAGCTCATTTTAATGGGGCAAACAGATTTATGGAAAACTCACTGCTATTGACTTGGATCTGGAAATATTTATAAGGCTTTGTGTTTCCAGCATCCCTACCCAAAGCTGGCAGAAAGTGAAAGAATTCACCAGACCATTATATGCCAGAAAATCATATAGAAAAGTAATCAGCTGGGGTACTAATGAGGCCTTTTATTCAAAAGAGCATCAAGCTCAATGTTTGAACTTGCCTCTGTCCTCCAACAGTAGAGGGAAATCTCTGCCAACACTACCAAACCTCAACTGCCTGTGACACAAGCATATTGGAAGCCCTAGAAGAAGGATCTTCCACTTATTGCCCAACTGCATGCTTATTTACAGCACAGTCTATAAAAGGGAAATGCATAGCAGCCAGGGAGCATAACATCACAGGCATAAACAGCTCTGAACCACGTATGAGAATATAGACAGGACCTGTGTGTCAGAGCAGACCAGAAAAAGTTGCCTCTTCAAACAACTGCCATTAGATGATGAGAAGTTGAGTACCAAAATGTGCTGGGATTTACACTCTGTTAAAAAATAGGATTTTTAAACCGAATGCAGCATGTCATAGCTGTAGCCCTCTGTCCTCTGCCTTCATTTCTAGTTGTGACCATTGAGTGCCTCTCAGCTTCAGGGCCTGGATGCACATCCTAGATTCACTCTCATCCTGTGCTTGGGCAAAAGCCCAGTACATAATAATTGTCCCTCTTGTACCCTCATTTCCACAGAAAGCGGGCCAAAAGAAAACTGCACCATAGCGTCACAGATCTGCAGTTTGCACACTGCAGTTATCCTGTGGAGTATATTCAAGTGTCAGGCTAACCATCCTTACTCAAAATTGACTTCTGCCTTTGTTGTGCAAAGAGCTGTATCCTGTTTACTAGGTTATGGCAGGCCCTATGCCAAAAGCACTCACTGACTGGACTCAAGTAATTGCAATTTCTCCCTTTGGGTGCTGTAGCTAAAACAATGGAGACTGATTGAAGACTCCTGTGCAGTTAGTCATAACAGTAAAAAGCAGAGCATAAACAAAAGCCAAGGCTTTTAATCCTCAAATGAGAGGGAAAGGGAAAGAAATTTTAATAATAGTCAGCACTAATACCCAGAAATCTCCTCTCCCAGAGCAGTGTGTGATGCAGACTGTCTTTCTTTACCTTGTTCCCTCTGTCTCTGACAATGTCAAGTTCCCAGAAGAGCTTTCAAAGGAAAAGCAGTTTCTGTCTTCATCCATAAAAGCATCTAGGCTGCTTTGCTGAATGCAAGAGAAAATGGAGCTCAACTTTTTCAGAGAAAAATATTTTATCTTGATCTTCTGGGAAATGTTTCAACTCTGGTAGCACTCTGTAGGAAACTTATGGGCATCACCATTTCTTTCTTCAAAGGAAGGCCCTCTTTGGAGGCTTACACAGACTCTGGATCCCATGCAGATGGAGACATGTCAAGAGGCCACAGTGCATCAAATGGACGTGCAAGGGAACCCTTCCATGCACACTCAAAGGAAGCAGCCATGCTGTCCATGAACACACAGCTGTTCCGTGCCTCTGCAACAAGTCTGAAGAATATACCATTGCATACATTTACTATGCAGAGGCAGAGAAAGGACAAGGGCTCGTTCTGTAAAGTACGAGTGCTACCTTTCTCTAGGCCTGAATCAATCAGACACAGCTGGAACAAACAGTTTCAGACCTTAAATTTAATGTTTCCTGGCTCCTCTGGATTGCAACACTTCACATACCATATTTCACCATATAAAGTCTACATATACTGTTGCAGAAAGTCTTGGCTGATCCAAGACTGCAGGATATTATCAAAGAAATACAACCAGGGTAAATCAGGAAGTTGGGAGTCACCAATGCATTCATTTACAGTAAAGATATTCAAGAAATCTCAAACAAAGAAAAAGAAATATCTAGGTATATAGTAAAAGATATTTTGATTGTTTGATTCAAGAACTGGCCACTGAAATACTCAGATAAGAATAAAAACGGTGAAGTGAGTGGAAGTAAGGCAGAAATGCTAAAGAAAGAGCACAGAGAGCTAGTCATTAAAAAAACCAAACTAAAGGAAATAGATTTTAGGAACAAATGAAAACTGCTAAACAAGAAATATCTCCAAGTCAACAATAGGATGAAGGGATAACTCAGGGTAAGACAGAAGGAGTTCTGCAGAGGGAAAATAAAGTTAGTTTTGAATAATGCCTTCAATGAGCAGAGGTAAATACCTGGTAACACAATTTAGTCTGGAAAGTCTGAAAAAGATAGGTCAACAAATTGGCTTTCCAGATAAGTATTTCATATAAAAAAGGAGAACAGACCTTCTGATTACACAGTAACCTTTGCTGTCATTTAATAATATTGTCTCATTCTATCTGGCTATCTTCCGTTGTGATATATACACACTTCAAAACCCTTTACAAGAAAACAAAGACAGTCTTCCAGGTTAAAAGCCAAGAAATGCATATGCATCTTGAAACCTATTAGAAATGGTTTCTCTGTGTCTATAGCTTACCTACTTATTAAGAGCAAACTGGAATATCTGTCATGCAATGTTGTACATATTTTATTTCATATATTTTTTCAGTGTATGTACTGTACTGACATTGGACATAAAATTTGTAACATCAGCTTTAATTTAGAATTCAGATAGTAGGACAGCCTTTCAGAGTAAACACTCTGATCTGACTATACTCTGAATCTGTCATTTATCCTATTTTACTCAAATAATTTTCATAATTTCTTAATACATTCAAGGGCTGTTTTTTATTTTCCAGATAAGCAGATGGTATTGAAATTGACAGAATAGAAAGATTTTCTGCACTGTCATACACACAAAAATGCACAGGCTTTGAAACAGCTGATCATTGTTATTGAGTTACTGAAACTAAATTTTCAAGTTATCTTTCAGGTCCTTGACAGTTATAAAAGAAGTAGCTCAATTTGAACTTCAGCTGAGTTGGGAACAGACAATCTTTTTAAACAAAAAAGATTAAATGAAGTCAGAATATTTGTATATAACAGCAGAGTGCTTACAGTCATTTGTGCATCAAAACTGAGATGCTGAATACCACAGCCATATTGACTTCAACAAGACCTGCCCCTCACTTGTACAAACCAGCTGCATACTCTGCTGTCAGATATGGATTTAGAGCCTCATGCACAAATATATTTTGGGTTAAGGGATAGTTACCTGAAAAGAGGAGCAGAATCCTCAAGATCTTAGATCACTCACTTCCCCATTTTTAACATGGACTTTGAAAGAAGAAGAAAATAGAAAGTGCACAAGTCTGAGAAGCCAGGCATTACTAGTAGGGTCCCCCCTGACTTTTCTGGTCAGCTCTTGGAGGTCACTGGGCGCATGTTCACATCTTCATCACCTTACAGCTTTTCTTATACTAACTGATACTTATAGAGCAGAGAGAAATGTTCAAGAAGGAATTCTGACCAGATAAATGAAAGAGAAAACAGTGTACTTGGCAGCCCTGCTCTCCCCTTTCAACCATGGATCAACATGCTTCCTCAAGAGAAACAAATGACAGAGTAATACACACTACAGCCTAATAGGTAACAGCAAACAGTTTGTGTTTGGGAGATAATGATTTTGAAATAAATTTTCAAAAGAGAAGTCACATACAAGAAGCAAAGAAAGAATAAGAAAGATACCTGGTGACTGACAAATACTCCTACACGAAAGAAAGCAAAATTAATTAAAACTTTATTTGTAATAACAAGACTATATTTCAATCCTAAGATCCTGTGACTTTTGCTCAGTGACTCTGCTCATAAATGCAAATTATTTTTCCTTGTGTGGCAGTCAAGAAGGTAATTTCTATTGCATAATAAGGTTAGAAAAGGTACAGATCCCAGAACACATAATGTGATCTGGATTCAAACCAGTGACTGCTTAAGCAAATGAGACAAACATGGAAGTAACCCAATGTTGTGCTGGTTTAGCCATCATCATTTTATGCTGCCATCAGTTGCCTGATCACACAGGCCAATGCTGAACTCAGCAACATCCCCTAGGAAGTCTTCTTTCAGACAGTCCTGCCATAAGTTCCTGTGGGCTCAGCTCCTTCACTGCCCACTGTGGTGCCTGTAACACCTGCTGGACACAATGGACAGAGATGGCTCCCCCAGTGGCCCTTCCCAGGGAAGGATGCCACCCAGAGACCTCAGGAAGATGCAACCGGCTACAAGCTGGAGCTTGGAGCCCAACTTGAGCTTCCCAACTGGAAGCTCTTCTGACTATTTGGCTCCTGTTTAAAACAGCCCTGGCCTTGCCCACCACCCCAAGCATGACCACCTGGGTGAGGGAAGAGCCACAGAGACACAGGTCAGCCAGGTTCTGCCTCTAGAACATGAAGCCAGTGAGGAAAACAAAACAGTCTGCTAGGTTGTGACTCATTCACAGGTCAACTCCAACTTGGGGCCCACAGCTCAGGCCCCAGCACATGGATAATGGTCAGGTCCTGCAAATTTGTAGTATTTTTAATATGTAGAACTTAATCTTCAACTAATTACTTATTAGGAATGCTTCACTCCAGGGATAAGGAGGTTTATTTACAAGTACACATTGCAAAGTTTACCCAACTCCCCCATGTAACTGTGAATGAATTGGGAAATGGTTATTTTTGTACTAAATGTCAGATCTGTACAGTTTTGAATAACTACAAGCTGTTCAATGGGACAGCTGCTGCAGTACTTTTGGCTTTGCTCTTTCAAGGCTGCTGAGTTACTGGTATGGTTTCAGTACAGTGTTTTATTCGGTGATAGTTACAAGTGCTGCTCTCTTCATGATCTAAACTAAACTTTAATTTTGCTCTCAGTGCTGTTAATATGAAGCGGAATCAGGGCTGAAACAGTTCAGTTTCCACAAAGGGATTTAAACTGCTGCAACCATCCTCATTTCAAGGACACACTTCCTGTTTCCCACTGAAAGAGGTTCTATATTTATAGTCAGCTGATTGTCAGAAAGGGAGCAAAAACCAGGCACTCTTTCCAATTAAAAAGCAAATGTATCCTCCCAATGAAGTCAAATGAGTCTAAATCCCAAGCCAGAGACCTTTTTGGATCCTCCTTGTCTAAAGAGATAGAAGACAATTGTGGAAGTTGGACTGTAGGCAAGCAGAAGCTGGAATAGCATATAAAAAGGTGCAGTTTTCAAATGCTTGTGACCTTCTCACAAAACAGATGTTGCTTTCTTTATTATTACTACAGAAGCCAGACCCTATGACCACCTAGAAGTATCTGAGCTTGCACAGGTGGGGTGTTCTTCCTGTCTGATCTCCAAAGCCCCATGAACTGTCTAAGCTCCAGTATTGATACTTAGGAATCCAGGGCATGAGACACAAGGGACTGTGGATTCGCAGGTTACCTCCTCAGAGAAACACAGGAGGTAAAGCACATCACACAAATATGTATTGCATAGAATTTCTGAAAAACTATTCTTTCCTTAAGACAGACTGTAAAGAGTAAATAGTGAAACAGAAGCTAAACATACCTCTGACCATTCTGCCTGTCTCTTTTCCACTCACTCTGGAAACACTTCACAGGATGAAGGCTACCTGCAGCCTCTCCATCACCTCTGCTGTTCTCCTCCTGCTGTTCCAGACCACAGATTTACTGAATGAGAAGGTTCTTTTATAACCTTGTAGAATGATTGACTAATCAGCTTCATCAGGTGACCAAGGCCTTCTCATCAAGTGATAGATTGCTGTCTTTCTAGCAGTCAGACCTTGACTGACTGCTTTGCCCTGGCCAACAGTTATCATAGTTTAAGGGTATTCTGCTTATTTATAAAAGCTATATGACCTACAATGTCATCCTACCTATTCTGTCAGCCTTCTGGAATTTGAGGAAGGAGACGAAGCCTATCTCATGTTTCCTGCAGAGTGGACCTTCACTGATCTTAGGATTTTAGGACTAGTCACTCTTAGAATTAACCCAGTGAAATTCAGAGAGTTTTAACAAGGATCATTTTACATATGCGACTGTTTTGCAAATTAATTTTCCTTCTGCTCCCTCTCCTAGATGGGTAATGCCACCACCCTTTCTCACAAACAGTACAGTGTATCTTAGAAATTACCCATTGCTTTATTTGAGATATGACACTCTATTGTTAACAGTAATGCTCTACTCATCCAAACAGCACTTGCTTTCTCACTGTCACTGCAGTTTCTATCTCATCCACTCTTACTTCATGTTTCAGAGAAAAAAAAATAGAAGACTTTTATGCACTCTGGCAACAATGACGAGATAAAATTAATTTGTTTTTCTACCAAATCTGCTGGAAATCACTTTATCTAGCATCCTAAAAGCTGTGCCAAATCTACCTACTTATTTGCTACAAGACTAAATATATGAATATCATATATGGATTACAGCCAATTTCCTTTCAAATTGAAACAGACACATTTAACATAAAGTAATAAAAAGACCCCTATTTCACTTCCTCAGTCATTATAGTACAGCTGTTTGACTGGGCCCACTGTAAATGTCACACAGGTCTTTCCATTTTAAAGACAATGAGAAATTATGCTAATTGGTTTTTTATGATAACTTATTACAAAAGAACAGGCTACACAGCTTAAGCTCTGGTAGTGCTTCATTACAAGGAATAGCACTTTTCACTCCCTATGTACTAGGTACTTGATTATTTCATCTGCACACACAATTATGTTCAGTAATTGCCCGACAGATTCAGTAGTGGGAATGTTACTGTGTAGATAAGCAATATCAGGTAGCAGGAGCCTTACATTTACAATCTACCTTTTTATTTGTGGGGTGATTTTGTGGGTTTTTTTGGTCATAACCACAGATAAAGAGAAAATTCATAAAAGCATCAGTAAGCTTTCCCTGTACAATGATATTTTATAATATTAATGGACCCTGATGCTGAAGATGGAAAGAAAAAGAAAAAAACCTCCAGGCTTCTCATGCATCTCACTATGCGTACCTCACAGCAGAAGTTAAGAATTGCCTTGGGTTTGCCTTGCTTATGCCAGTAAGAGCAGTTTTCCCCATTCTGCTGTCTGGGAGTGAGCAGAGACTTTGTGCTCCAAATGACTTGCCTTCAACTCTTCTTGTAGCCAAAACCAGCCCATGCAGCAATTTTCCCTCCTGCAGGTGAGGAGCAAGTTGGCAGCAACAAGCAGAGAGCAGCTTATCCATGCTAGCCTTGACATCCCTATTTCAGAGAGCCTGAACCACAAGGTTTTCAAGGGAGAGCGGACAAGAACAGCTCCCATATCCACCCAGGGGCTACGCATGTCTAAGACCACTGTCATGTGAGCCCAAGAAATAAAGACACACCCTTGCTTACCTCCCAGGATATGGGTACCTCTGTTGGAGAGGTCTCAATACAAAAGTTCCTTATTCCTTCTTACTCCGTCCTGAAAGTTGTCCCATACTTTTGCTGTGCACAGGGATGCTTAATCCATAGTTTTGTTTTCATGGACATTGAGGTTTTTGCTGTTCAGCATAAAACCTGAGCAATTTCCCTTCATTACTCTCCTATGAAATCCAGCTGAAAGACTGGCTCTGGTTCTTCTATAAAGGGAAGGCATCATAAGGGAGTAACAAAAATAATCTTGCTACCAAAAAAACAGCCCACTTCTTCACAGCAAAAACATACTTAAGTGAATGATAGTGGTGGCTATCAGCATATGAACATATGCAGACTTTACAGGATAACAGTTTGCTTAACATACTTAACTGGGAATTAAAATTAGAACTCTTCAGGACTTGTAGCTGTAGTGAATTCTGCCCCAGAAAGTAGAAAAGACAAAATATAAGGCAAACGAGGCTAAAGAGAATGTAAGAAATAATGTTTAAGAGAAAGAAAAGAAATTCTGTCAGTGTTAATGGCCACAACAAATAGAAATTATAGTACTGTCTGTTATATGAAAGAAAGACTTAAATATTCCCTATTTCTGTTCTGCATCTGACAAAAAATACCAGAAGACAAAGACAGTAATTTAATAGTAACTCAGAAGGATACAAAAGCAAAGATGAGTAAGACTGGGCATGAAAGCCCATATGAGGAGCTCTGAAGTGACAACCAGTGAGATTTCTTAGCCAAGAAAAGGGACATTCAATAGGTCTCTGAACCTTTCAGAGAATCCGGAGTGCAATATTTGCAAGGCAACATTTGAGTCATCCATTTTAGAGACTAGCTAGGCTGAGTGGGTAATTGTATGTCTTTCAGACTGACATCAGTAAATTCTGACCAAAATAAATGGTATGGCTGAAATTGGAACAGCTAAATACATGAAAGGAAAGTAACAGTTAAAGATTTGCAACAGCTTATGGAAAAGAAAAAGTCATGGTCAAACTAATTTGATTAATTGATTCTGACATCAAAGGTTTGCTCACAGAGAATAGTGTCAATGCTGTATGGTGCTGTAGATTACTTGTCAGACTAACACCAACAAAAAGGAACACTCAAGTGACAAGAAATCTATTCAGGGATAAAGTCTAGATGCCATAGTTCTAGGACAAGCATTTCTGCTTCAAAATTAGTATCTAGGTAAAGGATATGGGAAGGCAGCACTGTGTACAGGTGCACATGTGAATGAACATGAGTTGCTTCTCCCTCGTCTTGCTCAGCCAATAGCCACGCTTGCAGCCATTGCTACAGTCATGTAAGCTTGTAACCCAAATCCTACACAGTCCTGTCTCCAGCAGCATTTGGGCTGCACCTAAATCCTTGGCCAAAATGTTAGTGCAGTCTTTAGGTGTGTAAGCTGGAAGATGCTGAGTAGAAACCCCAAGAGACTGTCATCTATGCATGCCACCAGACTACGATGTCCATTTGAAGGATATTAACAAACAGGCAAAATGAAAGCCAGGGCAAAAAGGGAGCCATGAAATAGCTTTTAAAACATGCCTTATAACAAGACTCAGAAATCTTCAACTGTTTTTCTTATCATAGAAATTATATCATGTAAGCCTAAACAATTCATAAGGACAGAAATTTGACAGAGGGCTCTTAAAACTGCTTGATAGGGCTTTGAACTCTTTGATTTAGACTGAATTAGATGTAAAAATAAGTATAACAAACATCTGAAAAAACGATTGCCAAGACTTTCATTAGAGCTTCTACCACAAACGTTTTATCATATTTGGCTTTTTTTTCCATAAAGATATTAAACCAGGAACTAATTCAGGGAAAACAACAATTTATACTAAAGAGATTATGAAGATTATCAAACTAGTCCTTTTGGCTTTAGAAGTCACTCAGATGAATTTGTGCGAAACCTCACATTTACAACTTTCCTATGAAGGCTGTTTTAAATAAAATGGTATTTTTCTGTCCTTGTACATTTCTTTTCAGACTTTTCCTGTGTTTTTTCCTGAACTCTCTGATATCATTCCACTGAATCTGCTTAGATAACTTACTTTATCTCTTACTAAGAAATCTGGTCTTCTGTTTCTTCACCTCTTTCCTTTCTTCAGTTTAGGTTTCCTTTTCCACTTCTAAGTTTGTGCCCCTACCAATCCCTCCTTTGCCTTTCCTTCCCATTTTGAAACTTCCTCTCCAGTTTCTTTTTTGTCCTGTTTATTTTTCCAGTCAAGTTATTTAATGTTATCACATATGGAATAAGCCTTTCAGGGAACATAAAAATAAATTCATAATAACTCCCAGATTAAAAATAATAATAATAATTTAAAAATTATTTGTTGGTCTAAGCAAAAGAGGCAAAAAAAAAAAGGATGACAATATCAGCATCCTGCAAAGCATATGGAGATGATTTATGAGCATGCTGAAATGCAGTATCTCAGCTAATTGATTTTGATTCTGACTTTAATAGCTTCACTCATGGTGAATTTTTTAAGATATAAAGGCAGATATGTTGAAATCATTTCACTGAGTCAGCAGAAAGCATACATATACCTTTTTCCATAAAGAGTAAATCATGGCCAGGGGCAATCTTACCATTCTAGAAATTCTGACAGGTGTATCTGAAAGACATTATCTTCTTACGGACTCCTATTACCCTTTCTGATGTAAGTTGATGCATTCAATTAAATTCCTGGTGTGCAGCCCCAGAGTCTTACAATTATTTATTCTCCCACAGATTCAGCAGGGTTTCAAGCCCTTCTGTCTCTTCCCTTCAGGAACTTACAGTCCAAGCTTTGTGAAACTAACTTTGTGTCTAATCACTGGAACTAATTACTGGAGCAAAATGCTGTAATTTAGCTCCCAGGCAGAACATAAAGTTTTTGAAATCTGATTGAGAACTTCACACCAAAGTCTGACATGCTTTACTTAATTCACACGAACCTCACATCTTTCAGTGAATTTGCTGAGCAATCTTACTTTTTTCTGTGAGTATATGGGATCTGGGTTAAAATGGTCAAGCGTGCAAAAAGTTCTCATCACAGGCAAGTTGCTCCTGAAAATATTCAGATCACTTTTTTCTTCATGTAGTCATGAGTCTTGTATTTTTCACTTCTATGCTATGCTATTACTGTGAATAAATCCATTCACTAAGGCTGGTGTCTATCCAGGATTCCCGTTTCTCTTAAAGGCAATAAATACTCTTGTTAGGTGTTAACTTTCAATTTCAGACATTGCTATTCTATCAGAGGCAATCTATTTTAATTGATTTATAATGAAATGTAAACCTTACTGCTCCTGAGGAGCCAGAATCTGGCTTTTGAATAGCTGGGAAGGAGCCCAGCCGTTCAAAAATTAAGTAATAGTCTACAAGTAAGACAGTGCATTCTTGCTGTACACACCAGTGTTCAGCTGAAAAGTACAACTGTACCTAGGTGATAGTAAGGAATTTGTAATAAATTTTTTAAAAATCACAGATAATTATAATGAAATTGTGCTGTAAATACAGGGTATAGCCCAGGAGCCTCTGCAGACGCTTCTTCTTTCTTTTCCTTAATAAGTGTATTTATTTATTTGTACAATTAACGTTATCAGCAGTTTTCTTCAAAAAGAGAAGATGAAAGTTAAGGAAGAGACATCAGACAGAAAATGAAGCAGTTTAGATAACGATTTGAGAGATGGGATTAGAGACTTCAGCAGTGCAGAAAGGTCACAAATCACTGAGTTCCTCACACAGAGAGCAACAGGTAAAAGTGAGTTAGAAGTGAAGACAGACAGAAGGTAGTTTACTAAGGTGGCGAGGAATCCATCAAAGTTGCTCATGGGTTTTGGTGAGTGGAAAACTTTGTCAGTGTTAGAGGTAGGTGACCCTGATGGGCACTGGAAGCCAGAGTTTATCCTCCTGTCCCAGCCCCACAGATGCAAGTCTGCTGCAGTTCCCTGTCCCTGGGTGCAGGCAGTAGAGAGGCTGAGCACCCACTCTTGATGGCTGCATGCGAGTACTCACACCACACGTTCATCCAGCCACAGAGTTCAACACAGAGAGAAAGTGCTGCTTTTCCCAGCACTCACCTGCACGCACACAGCACTCAGACGAACAAGAACAGCACAGGTGGCCCAGTCCTGTTCCTCCTCTTCTGCTGACCTGGACTGGAGTCTGCTAGTGCCTGCTAGTGCATTATGGCATACACGATATATGGGTCACTGCTGCTGTTGGCCTTCTCAGTCTCTCCAGCAGCAGCCCCCAGTGCTGTTGCCATGCTCCAGTATATGGCACGAGCACCCATGAGACCCTGAGGCCCACTCCAGCTGCTAGTGCACAGACCTTTTGTCTTCACCAGCTAGTGTGGGTTAAGGTTTGCTACCATTCACAAAAATTTGCTCTAAGCAAAGAGTACAACCACAGAGAAGGCAGTCAGAAATCAGAAGACAGAATGTGCTCATCAAGCACAAGGCTCTGTCAGACAAGCTGCTGATCTTTACACTCAGTTGAGCCCTTCTTCCCCTTCTTTTCTTCCACTTTTGTTCTTCCTCAGTCCACCTTGATCCACCTCTTACCCCAGCTTTTGTCCTTCCCCACCAACTAGTCTTAATTGGCTTCACTCCAGGATCAATCTTTCCATGAAATGGTCTTAGGGAGCAGCAAAGTTGTTCATTTCCATTGGTTAGGTTATTAGGGTTCCTCTGCTCCAGTCCTCGCTGGATCCTTGACTTCGACATGATTAGTCTTTAATCACATAACTAAGCATCCTGCAGCAAGAATAACTGTGCCATAAATAACAGAATGATAGAAAGAGTAAAAGCCAGCCAGGTTATTCATCTGAGGCCAATAAAAGAAACTCTCATAAAATAAGAATAATCAATCTTAAATAAAAATAGATATCATGAGAGAATTGCCAAAAAATGTCAGCTAAGATAGTAGAAAAGTATAGGCAAAGGTGGACATTGGCCTAAACTAGAAGCATAAAGAGGAAGCATCACATCTCAGGCTACTTCATGAATAAGGCACAACATACGCTCCCAAGACAGTGTTCAGAAGGCATTTGGGTGCACTCGTCAAAGTGCATGCTACCACCTCTCCCTTCTCTCCCCAGATAAATCAGCACTCTGTATGCATGGAAGTTTCAAATGGAGCTATGGAGAAATGTGTATACTATCACACATGGGCCAGTGCAGTTGGGTTTTGAGGATAGAAGGAGGCCAACATGGACATTTCTCATGTGCTAGAGGGCCAGGTGTGATGTATTAANCTTTATAGCTGAGCTGACGTCATATGGTATGGAATATCCCTTTGGTCAGTTTGGGTCAGCTGTCCTGGTTGTGTCCCCTCCCAAGATCTTGCCCACCCCATCCCACTGGAGGGGTGAATGCTGGGATCCTTGCTCAGCAGTAGTCACAACACAGATATGTTATCAGTACCCTTCTAGCTCCCAGCACAAAACAGACCCAGCTCAGCCAGACCCACTACATTGAGTTAGTACTTCATTTTCAGCTTTGCAGAAAAGGACATATACTTTCACTGCAAACAAAATAAAACATCTCAGTTTCTTCTTTTTTTCTGTGTCAGCTCTGCTATCTGCCCATCATGCAAGTGCTATTCACAAGAAGATCTGAAAAGCATTTTTAGTTAGTTTCCATCCAAAAGCAAAGCTACTGCCGTCTAGCACAACTTCCAGCAGCGTAGTCACAGATACACCTAAGGGAGAGGCCATGTGTGCTTTAGGGAAGATCCCTGTGCCTATACCTACACCAGCACTTTAGCTAGTGCCAGGGAATACTCCAGGACAATGGATCTCCACCACCTCAATTCCATCTCTCAAATTTTGAAACTTGAAAAACTGAAAATCCATCTTGTTAAAGGCTCATACAAAAGGAATAGTTTTATGCCATGATCAGTTAATGATGCTGAAATCATTTCAGAGAAAGAAAACATAACGGATATTAAGGTGAGTACTTCCAATTCTCAGTCATGCTGGAGATGCTACAGTCATTAAATTGGTTCTGAAGCACACAGCCAGAGACAGATAAAATGTAAACAAAAAGACATATGAGTTGCAGCAAAGCCTGTGGAATTGCTGTACTTGCTCTGTTTTCAGATGTTGCTCTGCATTTTATTGCACACAGCAAAGTTGAGCAGAAAGCAATATTGTCAGTGGTAAAACAGCTTGTTAAAATAAATTTGGAAGTGCTTAAACTCAAAGAAAGTGTGTCATGTTGTACCAAGAGGCTAGCCCAAGAGGCAGAAAAGTGAAAAACCTTTCTCTAGATGGCCTATTTTATATGATCATAATTCCCCAGACAAGGCAGTGCTGCTTCAGCAGGTATGAGAACAATCTTAAAGTTCTGGGGGTTTTTGGTGGAGGTGGGACGGTGGGGAGGTTGTTTTGTTTTGTTACATTGAACACTACTTGCCTGAAGGGTTGCTATCCTCTTAGTTGCCTTTCAAAAAAAATAAATCTGTGCCCTAGATAACTCCTAGGTTGGAAGATGGACAGAAAATACACAACAATATTACTTGGCCCTACAACCTTGGGGTAGTGGACAGGCAGATCACAGGGCCCCTATTTCTTATACCCTACTGCAGCTGCCAGTACAGAAAAAATATCCTGAAGAGCAAGGTGAAGATTGCCCAGTATTTAAAATCTGCAGCTTATGATGTCAGTTAAAACTGTTACCTCCTATAAATAACTTGTCTTGTGTGTTAGTCACTGGAAACAAGCAGTTCCCTGATTCTTGTAGGTCTACTATTGCACTGTGAAGCATGCTCCGCTCAACCAAGTACTGGCTGGGGCACGGTGCAGGATACAGGAGGGATCCTAGGATGTGCTGGGAAGCACGAGGAGGTGCTCAGTGACCACCTGTGGATGCAAAGGCTTCTGGGTGTCTGTGGTGCAGCATGCTGAACACTTGGGACACTCTGATCTGCCTTAAGGCAGTGCACTGTGGCAGAGGAAGTGTGCTGCACCTTACAGTATCCACCACAGGGACAGCCCTGGTGAGTATCCTCAAAGGGCCCAGAGAAAATTGAAATGAGGAAAGAATGTAGACTATTTGTTTTAAAACAGTAACACACATCTCAACAGTAAAATCAGAGTGCCACCAGCATATAAGCAGCAAGCTGGGGGAAAAATATCCCAGAAACATTCTCTTTATACTGTTGATACTTCAGGAAAGAGGGAAGAGAGGCTGAATGTCACTACAAACAGCGGGGGCAGGGGCGCTTGCAAAGGTACAGTCTAGAGAAGTATCTGGTCATTGTAGTGCCTCCTTTTTCTCTTCTCCCAATTCCTTTTTTTCTTAGTTCTTGTTTGCTACAGTGGGAAATCACCAAGAGCAAGATGGGAGGAGAATATGAGATGTACAGTCTGGAAGTCCTTTTATTAAAACGCCTGACCTGGTCAGACCATGGCCACAGGTTGTGTGTGCTGACTCAGCACAATTTCCACATCAGACATCCATGTCATTTGTCTGCATAATTTTTAAATACAACCTATTTTGAGCAAAGTAAAATGTTTAACATGTTCCAGTCTACCCTCAGAAAAAATAGACAGCTGTGCATGCCATATGCTTGGGATGAAGTCAAAGGTTTTTCACTGCCTTGTCCCAAAATCAGACTGACATTTAAGATCTAGCAGCTTCCTTAGCTATTGTAATGCAGCATTGTGCATTTACTTTTGGCAGAACTCTCGCTGACTCCGGTCAGCACAGGACCTGGCCCTTTTGTTTGCACTGAACATGACAGCAGATTCTCAGAGATGGATATGACAGGTTTAGGAACTGCATTCAGCTCTGCTCCACACTTGGTTTTGTTTTCTTCTCTGAAAGGTGAACTTTGAACTGTTGAGGAATTGTGTTAGAATGTGATGGTAAATGAGTGGCTTGGTAACTTCAGAGTTTCATGAGTATTGTGGTGCTTTAATTTTATTCTTATGCTCTACACCATTCTCTAGCTGGAAGATTCACAGTGGAAATATGGATATCCTTGAAAGATGGAAACAAAGAAGATATTTTGCTGAATTTGCTTTTAACTGGGGAAACAAACAAACAAAAAGAAAAATAATATAATATATTTTTGTAAATTTCTGATTAAATAAGCCTGCATTTTCAAGATCAGGGTTTTCCTTAACATTTTTTCTCATTTTCAGTATGTGCCACTGTGGTGAAATCAGTACTCCAGCACTACAGGCCATGTCAGCAGTTTAAAGTTATTTCAGATATACAGTAAGAAAGTATGAGTGTACATACCAATTCAGATTTTAGTTAGAACATGACTATACATACTTGCAAGCTGACAGGTTCTGATTTCAACTTAGTTATTTTGTTCCCTGCAAGCATAAGAATAATAACGTAAGAGGGGCATGGTTTGTAAAAAGATGTTTTATTAGGTCTACTGATACAACTAGAAAAACATATTAGGTTTTCAAATATGCAAATCTTCAACATTTAATTGTCAATGTTTACAGCAGAGGCAACACATTTGTTGTTTGCTTGAGTGAAGTTTCACCTCAGATAATCCTGAGAAGCAGATTTTTTATCAGCTATGTGCACAGGATTTGTCATCCTCAGATGATTCTAGGTTTAAAAAGCATTCATTTGTCACAAGTACCGTCAACCTCTTCTCCTCCAAAGACAATGCTTTTAAAAAATAATGTTTAAAAGTTTCTATTTATAAAAAAGGACTGAAGACATATGCCATGCAGATAAATTAAGTCAGAGGACAAGATTACATGCAATTAGTAAAATTTACCCTTCTTTCTCAAACACACCCTTTAGCTGAAGCATAATCCAAGTCTGTTTTTAAGAAAACTCCAGAAATTAAACAGCAAACATACTGAAGTATTGCAATGGGGAAATCTCAGCAGTATAATTGTGGAACGCAGTGAATACCACTTCCAGTAAGCTAAAAGACAATATAAAAATAATTTTAGTAAGCTTTTAATCTAAACATTAGAAATTTTTATTAATAAACAGAATATTGATGAATTATATTTAAGCATGAATATTAGAAAGTGAGTCCATGAATGTTCTCTTCTCAGTCTCAAGCACCATTCAATTTGCTGATGTTACTTACCCAAAGTATCAACATAACTTTTGCATACCTATACTTTGGTATTGTGTTTTTTGGAACACTAGCCTATGGACCACAGAACACTGTGAGGGAAAAAAATCTAGAAAACATTTTTTACCCTATAATTTCTTGCTTGGGATTTGTGGACAGTGGGAGGGAAGATTAATATGGAAAATATCTGGCACTCAGGGTGTTATCTGCCTATTGGTGTAACTAAAACGAACATTTGTAAAAAATTTGTACAATTATAATGACAAAAATATAGTTTTGTGAAAAAGTAATAGTTTTAATTACCAATATTATCATTATCAGCTGGCAGCCTCACAAGAAAGACATGAACCTGTTAAAGTGGGCCCAGAGGAGGACCACAAAAATGCTCAGAGGGCTGGAACACCTCTCCTAATGAAGAAACACTAAGACTGTTGGTGTTTTTCAGCCTGGAGAAGAGAAGGCTCCAGGGACACCTTATTGCAACCTCTCAATACATAAAAGGAGCTTATAAGAATGATAGAGAGAGACTTATCAGGGCCTGTGGTGATAGGATATAAGATAATGTTTTTTAACTAAAAGAGGGTAGATTTAGATTAGATAAAAGAAAGAAAAATATTTTATGATGAGGGTGGTGAGGTACTGGAACATGTTGCTCAGAGAAGTTGTGGATGGCCTATCACTGGAAGTGTTCAAGGCCAGGCTGGAGGGAGCTTTGAGCAATCTGATCTGGTGATGGGCCAGACAGGTGTAGTGTCCTGGCCCATGACAAGGAGCTGGAACTAGATGATCTTTAAAGATCCCTTCTGAACCAAACCATTCTGTGATTCTATGATTCCCCAACAGGTGATTGCTGAAGCAGGAATAGTACTGTTGGTTATCTAACACCTTATGAAAAACTGGTAAAACACATGTCCAATTCTGTTTTCCTTCTGGAAGTGATTTCTCTGAATTTTTAACTATATCAGCTCATGCTGAGATTCACCCCAGGCTTCCTGAACATTAGGATTTCAACATTTTCCACTCAAACACTGCAAAATGTCAACAGCAAACAACCAGCATATGATTTTTTTTTTTAGCTCTCATGCACTGACTGAAGAAAGTAGCTGGGTGAGACCAGTTATACATTACTTAAGTGTAATTGCAGTTTTTCACTTCAGGTCTTCAGTGTGTCTGGATAAAAATAGTTACTGAATATTTGAGATCAAACATATGCTGTCAAAACACTATCTCATATTAATTAGACTCTTGTGGATAGAATTTGAAATGTGACATTACATTCAGACAAATTCCACTTGGGGGACAAAATGCCCTATAAAACAGTGCTTAGAAGCATTCTGTCCCTTGTAGTTTGTAGAGAGTTATTTTGTGGAGAGCTTTCACATTGAAATTCTTCAGTAAGTTTTCTCTGAACATCCTCTTAGAATCAGTCAGTAGTCTCTTAAAAATAATTACGCTTGCTTGAGATATGGAACTCTCTAGTCTTTAGAACATCAGCTAGACAATCCAATTGTGCCTTTGCAAGGCACTGACATATGCATATGTTTAAGAGTATCACATTTCAAAATCCTGGCTGATATTATTGTACTTTCTTCTCAAGTCTTTCAGCTTTTAAGATTTCCTCCAACTTCCTTTGAAGTGTATTTGAAAGGCACTATATAGTGCTTATTTACATAATAATATTGTATAATGATACTTGCATTGTATTGCACTCAGTGTCTACTACTGCAGTGACCCATGTACTTTCATTAAGGTTGCATAATGGTGGCCATTAGACTTCAGACAGATTAGTCTTGAAAGTGTCATGGTGGGACAGCTGAAAAATGCTAACTGATCGTCTAATAAAGTAATTTTATGAGTTGGGATAAATCCTACAGAAAATTGATGAGTCTTGAAGGTGTCATGATGGGACACAGATGATAAATGTTAACTGATCTTCTAATGAAGTAATTTTATGAGTCAGGAGAAAACCTGAAAAACTGAAGACTCTTCAGATGCAGTTTCCAGGAATAATATGAGTTCTTGAACACTATCACCTTAAGAGGTAATTGTGCAGCTTACTTTATAACAGGTATTTCCAAAGCCAATGATGAGAACATTCACAGATGTTTTCTACACAATGCATAATAAATAGACACGTTGCTGGTGATTAAGTGGCTTCCTTCCATTTTGTAAGGAATCCATCAAGGAAGAAAGCTCTTTCCTGCAAACTAAGAAAAACACCAGCAGAGGTTTATTCCTTGTCATCTCGCTGAGAGAAAAACAGTTGCTATTCTACTTTGTAAGATTTGCAAGACATTTAACTGCTTTCCCTAAACAGGTTGGTTTTGTATAAAACCATGATTTGTTAATGAATGTTATCTCGTGATGTCTAATCTGTCTAGTAATAAGTATTTCTGAATCCTTTTCTTTTCCAGAGCAAAAAACCACCCAGTTCTCTGTTTCAGAATCTAATGAATGCATGGCACACTATAAAATACCTTCAGCAATTGCTCTAGCTTCTAGGATTATTGTCACACATCTGGCCAAACCTCTCAGAAACAGGGAAAAAATGGATTTGAATGGTTTGGTGTGACATTTCACACTATGTTCTTGGGACTGTGCATTCTGTGGGGCATTTTACAGTCTTACTGTTGGACAATTAATTACATTTCTTAGAAAACTGAGCCCATAATGAACCACACTTGATCTTCAGCACTGACAAAGATTTCAGAGTGTGCTTAGAAAAAAAACCTGTTGTCAGTGAATTCGGTGGCAACATAGAGGACAGCCAGTGGTGTTGGGAGGTGCTCTCTCCTAACCATGTCCATGAGAACAGGTGAGCACTTTCCATGTACAACCTCTTTAGTCCCAGGAACTTGCAGGGTAGTTTCTGTGGTACTTAGTGACGTGGTTTAGTGGTGGACTTGGCTGTACTAGGTTAACATTTGGACTCAATGATCTTAAAGGCATTTTTCAACCTAAACAATTTTATGATTCTTCACTTTATGCAGCCCTTATTGCAGATACCTGCAGGGTTTACTTGCTTGCAGGGCTGCACAGTAGCCGAATTACAGCTTATTAGTACAACAGTGATGAACAAGAGTGGCTGTATCTTCTCTGCTCATGGACTTTTAATTGGGTCCAAGTTATTGCTTTGTGTAAAACTACCAGAGGGGAAAGTAATAAGTGATTTATTCTTAACAGCCATATGGATTTAACTAAAGCTCTGACCTGCAGCAGTGTTTCCAGCTAGTTAACGTTCTTTCATCATTGTTAGATGAGCTTCTGTTATTAACAAAGTGACTCCCATACAAAGGAAGCATAGCAAAAGTTACTACTTAAGTCATAACTTTTTTTTCTCTTTAATTCTGTAAAGTTCTGATTGATGCTCCACAATGGGAAAACACTTTATGGGTTCCACACTGCTTATAAGAAAACACATTATAGTCACTAATATTTAGTTTATTAGGAAACTTGAGTAACGAACTTACAGAATCACAGAATTATAGAATGGTTTGGGTTGGAAGGGACCTCAAAGATCATCTAGTTCCAAACCCCCTGCCATGGCAGAGACATGTCCCACTAGACTAGGTTGCTCAAGGCCCCATCCAACCTGGTCTTGAACACCTACAGGGATGGTGCATCCACAACACCCCTAGGCAACCTGTTTCAGTGTCTCACCATCCTCAGATCAAAGGATGATATTTCTATAAGCAGCTAGAGTCAGAGGATTCTGTATTTCAAAGTCAATATGGTCTAGGAAGCATGCATCCTAAATTTCTCTACAGTTATTTTCCTTCTGCATATCTTAATTATCATGTTCGAAGTTGTTCTCCAGCTATCTAGTAGCTTTCCTCAGAAACTGTGTCATATACCAATATGACTTTAGCACTCCCCCTGGTCACTTGCTTTAGCTGCTGAACATTGTCAAAGTCAAAAATGGGTTTCTCATTTCTACTCTTGAGTTGCTAAGATTGCAGACTCCAGCCATGCGTTCACAGTGTGCCTTTGTAGGCCATAGTAAGTAGCCTCTCAGGTCTTCATATTTTCTTTCAGTGAAAATATTTATGCACCCTAAGGAAGGAATTGCACTTCACTGCCCTTAGAAGACTGAGAGCTCTCTAATGTGAGAGGCATTTTCCTTGGCTCTCAGAACTAGACTGCTCTTTTTCTGCCTTCCCTCCAAATTTTCCAAATCCTTTTATAGCAACAACAGTAGGGTTGTACTCAGTATTCCAGTCTCAGCATTGCTCTATGTTGACATAAAAATCACCTTACTGATCACCTATTTAGACATCCTAGGGTCACATTAACATTTTTATTACAGATTGCACTGACTGCTTCTACTAAGTTGCTAGTCTTTCCAAGGCCCAAGTACTTTTCAGAGGCAGAATCTTCTATGTCTGTCTCTACATGTAGATTATGACCTGTTTTTATTAAGGAAACTCTCTATATGAAAGTAGGAGGCTAAGACAGGGAGTTTCTGAGGGGTTAGAGAGCTTTGAATTATGATTACACTGGGATGCAATATCATGTCTTACAACATAACTCAATCTAGAAAAGTTTATAGCAACACTTTTTGTTAGCTCCCCTTAAATCTTTCTGCATCCTTTTTGTCCCTACATGTCTAATACATATAATTTGACAGTCAGCATTTCCATTTACAATTGACAATTAAAATACCTGCTCTGTACTGCTGTTTAATAAGGGGCCATTTCAATCACTCTGATTAGTCACATCTCTTTCAGTCTTGTTTTGCTCTGAAAGGTCTTTCATCTGTTTTCATATTTAAGAACAGCTAAAAGGAATGTTTTAAAAGTGATTTCAGTATGCTACACTACAGGGTGATATTGCAGATAAAGGCATCTAATAAACCACGGATTTGGGAGCTAGTGTTTTCCTGTGTCGGTAAACTGGTCAAATGAACTGTTGTTGAGTGTGGTTGTGTCTATGTGGCTTAAGCTGATTCTCTGTTAACTTGCCAGATAAACATTTGTTAGAAAAATCACTGACTTCCCAATTAGGGACTATGAAGGAACTCTTAGAGAGTATTAAATGAAAGCAAGCTTTTAGATGTTAATGTGTTAAGTTTGTCTTTGAACAAGCCAAGTAATGAAAACACACTTTATGACCCTAATTAATAACATAATAACTTACTTAATCAACACAGCTTAGATGATGAACATCAAGCGATCAAAAGAGATTCTTCAGGAATGACCTACTGACAAAAATTTAGAAGAGAATTTTGACTGAAGCATTTTTTTCAATAGACTGCAAATAAAGTATTTAAATTGGGGAATAACTTACCTAAGTAGAATTCTGAAAATCTTTTGGCCTTTCAGATCTACCAAAATAAGTCTTCACTTAGTTAAGTAGCTTAGCTTGAGGAGGGACATTATTTTAGTTCTGTGGTTCTATCTTTGTGTTTGTCAGTGGTTTAAACAAGCTTTACATGTAGAGAACAGCTGTGATGATCCTAAATTTACACAGTGTCTCTTGGCCCAACAGATGCGTACATTTGAACAGTCTTGCTGTTCTACTCCAGTAACTGGGAAGCAGAGGTGGAAGCTTGCCACTCCCTTCTGCTGAGCAATCTGTGCTGCAATGTTGCATTGGTGTTTGCTTTCCTAAGCAGACATGCAACATATGTTTATTATATTCTGCAAAATAATTTGCAGCAGGCTCTCTACCTCAGAGTCGCATAAAGCTAAGGAGGAAAAGTTTGAAATTATAAAACTTGAAAGCTTAATAAAACCAGGATTGCCATGCTTTGGAAAGAACATTTCACTCATATGATAGGCTCTCTGGATATATGTTTGAACATTGCTTTTTCTCTTTAAAGAAAACCATTAATTTGCTGAGTGAGACAGAGCTTGGCTGTAGTCATTTCAGGATAGAACTGCAGAAAAACTCAAAGCTAATGTTAGTCTGAATCCCAATGTGTTCTTCTGCAATAGGATATTTCATCACCACTAGAAATTTTTGCTAGATGGTATCATTATGAGCCAACCTTCTCCTGGGTATGTTCATTTTTAAGGGTTTAAGATTCAGAAATTGAGTGATTGTTGAAAGTTCATATGAAAGTAGATAGAGCAATTATAGCCACTTGTGATTCAGAGCCCCTCTGCTCCTTCTTTTGAGCCACTTATGCATAAGTAAGGATGTAAAATTACTCCTAATAATTATTTCCTAACCCAAATGATATATTCATATCTGGATGTTAATTAAATTCGTATAACAAACCTTACTGGTTCTACTGAGGCTGAAGACTCAAGGAGAAAACATTTCACAAAATATGAGAGTTCATTCGTCTTCCCAGTAATGTAAACTGTGATTAACTTGTGTATGCAATTACCTTCTGTCTGCAGAGATCTCTATAGTACATGCTGCAGAAAGACTCCTAGAAACTGAGTTTATAGATGCAAACTGCATCAAGGTGCTGTTTACATGTGATGCCTGGAATTCCACTGCTCCACCAGCCTTAAGCACAGACTCACTGTTGGACAGAGTAGTCCATTGCATCTTTAGGATTTCTCCTTTCATCTTGCCAATGAAATCCACACCACCCACATGAACATGTCAAAAGTCTTACAAAAAATCCACAGTGGTTGAAGAACCTCACATGCTTCCCCACTTTCAGGACATAAGAGGTTTTATACATTTATCCATGAGCTTTAACAGAGCACTGAGCTTCTCCCTTTCCCATCTTCCAGACCTACAGCCCTATAGTGACCAATGTTTCAGTAAATCACTGTCTGCCCTGTCCAGCCTTCAGCACTACATTTTTAACTTTTGTCACAACTCCCTGCCTCCTGAGCAAGCTCCACCATACGGGATACTTTAACATCCACCACTTGGAGAAGCAGTGTAGTCATAGCTGATCCCTGAAAGGTCATCCCACGTTGTGATAGCAGAGCATCCATACAGTGAATCAACTACAGCTATTACAGTTTTCCCCTGTACCCTCTCATTTTTTTCATTTTCTCTCTTCAGGTCTCTCTGACTTTTTCACCTGTTTGCAATGTTACCAGGAACTCTTTTTTATATCAGCTTGACAAGCTCTCATTCCTCTCTCTACAGTGCCCCCAGTTCTCAGCCTTTCTTAGGCACAGGAGAATCCATATCAGACTTGCACAGGCAACATGCTTGCAAGTAACCATAATGGATAAAGGAAGTTCATCTATCTGTCATAGTAGTGAAAAACACTCCAAATTAACGGATACAGCTACTGTAACATTTTTTTCTGCCCCAGGTTTCAAAATCAAGTTATGGTAGCTATGTTGAACATTGCTTCGAAGGAGCAGCCTCCAGACTGGCTGTGAGCAGTCTCCACAAACCCTCTGGCAGCACCTTTCCTGTGGCATCAAAATGCCTTACAACAGGTTTTGACTAATTCGATGCTTGCACAGAGTATTTGGGTACCTTCATATCTATCTGCTGCTCTCTGTTTTCCTTCCAAGTCCTCCTGCTTTGGTCTTCACAGCTGATAGATCTGGTTTTGAGAGTAAAATTAAAAAGTTTAATTTAAATGTAATTGATTATGTTACCCTTAGATTTTGCTCCCTTTTTTCACCTAAATTACCAGTCATTTCAGTACACAGTGCAAGATCCCACCTTAAATTTATCATCTCTTTTTTCATTTGTTTCACTTTTTAAAAGAAATGTAGAGCAATACATCAAGTCCTCCCACAATATGTACGTCAGAAAAATAGTCTTTAGGCAAGTTACATTGCTGAAATAGCTTTACTGAGAACATAGCAAAGATTCTTTGTGCACAGCACAAACAGATTAGTTTGGGAAGAATGGAGTGAAAAAAGTGAAATTTTAGATAAATGAAGGAAACTGCAAAAGTGATAAAGAAGAAATATGCCTGAAGTTATTGCTCATGCCGCAAAAAATGTACCTAAAAATTATGTAGATATATAATTTATAAAGAAATCTTATTATCAGAATAACAAGAATAATTCTCTTTTCTTCTTTTTAAGAAAGAGGTCACTGATTTTCTAGAAGTCATTGGCAACAATAACAAAAATCAGTGCTGGAGATTCTGTGACAGGTAACAGATTTCTGTGAAGCTTGAGAAGTGTGTTTTGACGGATTTTTCATATATAGTTTCTTCTAAGAAAACTTTCTGGAATTTCATCACAACTTATTCCCAGCACAGATAGAGCCTCTAGATTGGAACCTGTGAGGTGTTTGGCGTGCTGCTACTTCCTCTCCTCCTATACCATATAGAAATAATCCTCCTAAACCATATAGAAACTTTAACTTTCATTTAGTCCCTTAAAATGCTGTTTTTTTGAAAATGGGAATGAAAGTCAGGCAAGGAAGTGAAATATAGGTGTATTTCCATAGCAACTGCAGCTAGAGATCCTGCACCTTGCCCAGCTACGTCTTCACCCAGAGAGACAGTAACAAATGAAGTTTGATTCACATAGGTAAGTGTGATGTGTGGATAAGCCCTAAGTGATAGGGTCAATGGAAAGCATTTGTGCCCTGCGAATTCATGTGCACTTGCTGCCAAGATTGAAGTGATGGAAGTTCCTTCCTTCCAGGAGGTTTTATATGGCAAGACATTGCATCCTCCAGGGGTGGCACCATCACTCATGTTGGGTGCCAGTGATGTCAAGTTCAGGTGAGGCTCAGGGACCTCCAGCCAGCTGAGACAAGAAATACCATAATCCAGGTAAGAAATTGATAAATAAAAGTCAAGGGGTTATAACCGCAGCACTAACATAGGAGTCTTAAAGTTTACCATAAAGCGTAGACAAAGTGTATCCTTGCTCATCTTCCCCTCCTTATTCTAAAAATCATATTGGATCCATAAAAAATCCATGCTTTCTTTCGTATGATTCTTGCCTCCAAAAGTTATTCATTAATATTGTAGCATACACTGGTATGCAAATAAATAAATAAATACATTTCTCTGAGAGGAAAAAAGGGTTCAGATTGGTTTTGAATCTTCAACCAGGAAAGAGTTTGAACTATTATACAGCCCATCAAAGAAAGAAAAATCTAATTTTCCCCCAAAATTTAAATATTTAAAGTGTAAAAAAGTTTGTGAAAAGCAATAAAATCCTTTCTTAGACCAGCTGTTATTCTTCAAAAAAAAGATAAGCTGTCAAAAACACAAGCTCTATTTCAGAATTGAACTAGAAGTAGAAACCTTCAAATATAAATGCTAGTTAAGAAAAAATGTTCCATATTTAGCAAGATAATTTCAATCGATTGGACAATCTCACACAAAATGCCTTCCTGTGTAACCTGCTCTCAGTGGCCCTGCTCTGGCAGAAGGGTTGGACTAGATGATCTCCAGAGATCCCTTCTAACCCCTGCCATTCTGTGATTCTGTGATTCTGTGAAAATGTGGCTTGTATTTTCAGAATAGGAGAGGATGATGGGAAGGGAGAGGTGACAAAGTCACTAGTTCTAACGGAAAACAGAGAAACCAAGAGTTATATTCTAGTTCACCAGTAATGACTCAGCTTTTCCTTGTATTTCTCATTTTAATCTTTTGACTTCAAAATCTAAAGCATAAGAGAGAGTTCAGTGAGTTTTCTGGGAACTGTCTTATGGGCAGAAGATAATAAAATGTTTTTTCTAATTCCTTTCTTATTTTACAATTAATTGTATTTTAATTCTACTCATGACCAATTTTTTTAAAAAAATTAAAATGCAAAACCTTTTTTTACTTCCAGCTTTTTC
Source organism: Eurystomus gularis (assembly GCA_013400335.1). Lineage (NCBI taxonomy): Eukaryota > Metazoa > Chordata > Aves > Coraciiformes > Coraciidae > Eurystomus > Eurystomus gularis. The sequence continues at coordinate 166,060 of VZZY01011641.1, read as the reverse complement.
ATTTTCATGAATGGTTACTACTTCTCCTCCAGATTTAAACACCATTTTCCAAACAATTTTGTTCAAAAAGATTGCTTATATAAAAGCTGTGAAAACAAAACTCATTGAGACAAATATCCTTCAAGCCACATGAGGAATTATTACTCTTTTGTTTTGAAGGCAGAATAGCAAAATCTGTGGAGGCCAATGTTGCTTTAACTTCAGGTCCTAAGTTTTCATAATAATGGAGTTTAATAATATTTCTATTACATAAAGCTACCTAAACATAGGAAAAAGAGGTTTAACGAAGCAAAATTTAAAGCAGAAGCATCAGTTTAAACAATGTCTAAACCAGTTTCTGTTAAAAAAAAAGGTATACTCCTTCATTTTTATGCACATAAAACTGAATTCATTTGGGTTTTTTCTGGAAATGACTGAATTCAGTTCTACTACAGGTGCCTTCAGGCACAAACACAGACAAACTGTCCTCTGGTAAACAAGGGCCTGATATTATAGCATTAATACTACAGCTTAACTGTTCATGGTCATGCTCTGGCATGGTGGTAAACACAAGTTAGCTCTACTCTTGGACACAGCTGGTTAGTAGAAACTATGAGCAGGAACAGGGGTGGTTACTCATTGTGGTCAATAACATCGTGCATCGCCACTCTGGCTTGCTTCTTTAAACCTCTTCCCAGATACATGCTGTGCCTTTATGACATGTAGGCCTTAATCACCCCCTGCCAGTGTGAGTTAAAACAGCACTGCCTTTCACTATCAAATAAAGGAAAAGCACAAAAACACCTCCTAAACAATTTGTCCTATGCACCTCAGTCCTGAATACTTTCCCCAGTAATACAAACCTGTGTAGCTTTGCGCATCTCTGTTTCATCTGTAGTCAGTGTGACAACATGATTTTATTCTCCTGCATGCCCTTCACTGCCTTTTGGAAAAATATCTGTGAACTGGAGGACTCTGTAGAGATATCACGGGCTCTCACAGGTACAGGCATGTTACCATTCTGCCAGCTGTCCTCAGACCATGCAGAGAAAAAGAAAGGCTGTGGCCAACCAAGAGACCTAATTGGTGCCTTCTGACAAACTGCAATTCACCTTGCAGTGCAGCAGGTTAGAGGTGGGTGTATAAGAAAATGCACACTCAAAATACACCTTGGGCATGGAGGAGGGCGGTGGCAGAAGCTGAGACCAAAATTCAAACTAGAAATCTAATCCACATGCTTTCCTTCCCATTTTCAAATTTAGTCAAGGGAAAAGGATATATTTTCAGATTAAAAAAAGCAGTCAAGTGAATAAGGCTGACGACACTTATACAGGAAACTGTCCCAAGTGTCAGAGATCATAGAGGAAAATACTCTGTGCTCACAAAAGGCCAGAGACACAACCAATAGGATAAACAATGGAGAAAACATACATCAGAGAAGACTTGACAAGTGACGTTGTTATCAACAAACAAACAGCAGGTCTGCTCACCAGCTCAGCACAAAAATTTCAGTACAGTAATGAAATTTTTACAAAGCTTCAAAGAGACAGGTGAGACAGGCCACTATTAGACTGTCTGGAGCATATTCTAACATCTCTGAAACGTTGAAAACAGTGAATTATAGGGACACCTACTCCAGAAACTCTCAGAGCAGGCTTGTAATTCATACTCTAAGACAGCTGGAAGGTCTTTCTAGTTATTATTTGAATGCAGTGGAGCACTGAATGTACTAATTCATAGTTATTTTCCCTACCTATCCTAATCTATCTCACACATGTCTAAATAACACAACTGATTCATGCATTATTTATCTAGCACCCTGTACTATGACTGTCAAGGAATGTAAACTTGTATTTAAAAAGTGTCGAGACATATTTGGAAAAGTAGGAAATTATTTGGATTATTCATTAGCATCAAAGAGCCTTCCATGTTGTGCCCAGAAAACATGACCCTTTAGGTCATAATTACCCCCTATTATCTTGTTATTTATGTCTACATGTGTGCAGGACAAAATACACAACAGAAAGAGTGTGAACAGATCAGGCACTTTATTATCATGTTGCTCCAGTCATCTGCACAATTATTATTCATTTCACTAGGTGAACTAAATGATTCAGGACTGAAATACATAACAATCTCTGTCCCCTTTTATATTCAAGACATTGTGAGCAGATCCAATATTTCCCAGTTTAAGGTCCCTCTCATGGGGGATAAGCCTCATTCTTCATCAGCTTCTGCATTTGCAAGAAGTAATATGCATGGGCAAGGGATTGGTGGAAGAAGTGCTCCTTTTTAATGGCCCACAGAGATTTGAAATTATCATTTTCCCAAAAGCAACATGCATGTGGAATAGGCTTTCCCTCACTCAAAATATTCGTAGGTAGAAAGTGTAGAAACTAGTTACAGTTCCATCTTATCAAGCCTGCTCTATTTAATTAGGAAAATTGTTTTCAAATATTTTCACTCACAAAGTGCATTTTAAGTAAAGCAAATATCACTGTTGAACAACTGAAAAGTTACTAACTTTTTTCTCCGCCTTTGTACTGCTTATTTTTACTAACCTGGCTTTGAATACTAGCCAATTCTTCAGCAGTAGTTAAGAATAGATAGGTAATCTGAGTGGGTTTTCCCCATTTTCTGTCTTTTCTTTTTGCTTGCTCCTGCAGTAAACTCACGATCATGTATTAATGGCAATACTATCTGCTCACTGAGTTTCTAAAAGGCATATTGTACCACTTAAAGTCTTCCTGAATCAATGCTTCTGTCTCTCCAAGGCAGCGAACGGCATCCTGGCCTGTATCAGAAACGGTGTGACCAGCAGGAGTAGGGAGGCGATTGTGCCCCTGGACTCAGCACTCGTGAAATCACACCTTGAGCACTGTGTCCAGTTTTGGGCACCACAGTACAAGAAGGACATTGAGGTGCTGGAACAGGTGCAGAGAAGGGCAACAAAGCTGGTGAGGGGTCTGGAGAATATGTCATATGAGGAGCATCTGAGGCAACTGGGATTGTTTAGTCTGGAGAAGAGGAGGCTGAGGGGAGACCTCATTGCTCTCTACAACTACCCAAAAGGAGGTTGTAGTGAGGCTGGTGCTGGCCTGTTCTCCCAGGTAACTAATGATAGGACAAGAGGTAATGGCCTCAAGTTGCACCAAGGGAGGTTTAGATTAGATATCAGGAAGAAATTCTTTACTGAAGAGTGATTAGCCATTGGAACCGGCTGCCCAGGGAGGTGGTGGAGTCATCATCCCTAGAGGTGTTCAGAAAATGGGCAGATGTGGCACTTCAGGACATGGTATAGAGGTTAGGGAGATGTTCAAAGAAGATTGGACTAGATGATCCTAGAGGTCTTTTCCAACCTGAATGATTCTAAGATTCTATTCCCAAGCATGTGTACAAACATACCAGGTTTGGAATATCCCCTTCACCAAAACTCCCACAGTATAGGAAATAGTGTCCAGTAGGAAACCACAATGAACATCTCTCTTTGCAACAATCCCCCAAAAGCTTTGTTAGTGTGGGAGAAAAGCCCCTGTTCATTACTACATCAACTGTGATAGCTGAGGTCAACATAGTTGTTACTGATATGGCCACCACCTCTGCAGCCAGTGACTGCCTAAGAAATCCTACTCTTAGATACCCATCCCACTGCATAATTGCTTCCATAAATACCAGAAAATCTTCCTCATGTGAAGATATCCTGGAGGTGAGAGTGAAATTGCCTTGATTTCTGACTACAATTGACACAGACTCCTGGCAGCTCTGTTTGACTCTGTGACTCGATGGCCGTCCAGATCTTTTGGTTAGGAAAAACTGCCCTTATGGTCCAACAGTCAAATTATTGGATGTTCCTGAACATCTGATGCAAGAGCATCCTTGCAGAAGTCCAGCAGCCCAAGCCACAGGATGGCAAGAGAAAGGAAGGGATGAACTTTAACGGTACATTGAATGAGATGGAAACAACACAAAACTGGAAAGCTCTGCCCTTAGGGAGATCCTTCTCTCTACAGGAAAAGGAAGATAAACTGAGGAAGAAAGCATGGGTCCTCCTATAAATCTAGGAACATAATTAACATTTTTAACAGGGAAAAAAAAGAGTGTAGTGTGGTAAATAAGATCAAAAGGAATTCATATTTTAGTAAGGGCACGACAGACACACAAACATGAGGATGTGGAAAGGAATGGGGTTGCAACAGCCTCATCATTTGTGCTTAGATAACATCTACACCATGGGACTGAGCAGCAAGCCAAGGCTCTGTCAGGACTANGGTCGGACCTCTGCGCGCCCGGCCCGACCGCGACACCCTGTGCACTGGTGTTGTGCTGGTTCAGCCGTCATCATTTTATGCCGCCATCACTTGCCTGATCACACAGGCCAACACTGAATTCAGCAACATCCCCTCAGAATTCTTCTTTCAAACAATTCTGCCATAGGTTCCTGTAGGCCCAGCTCCTCCGCTGCCCACTGTGGTGCCAGCATCACCTGCTGGACACAAGAGATAGAGATGGCTCCCTCAGTGACCCCTCACATGGAAGGACACCACCAAGAGAGCTCAGCAAAGTATGACCAGCCCCAACTAACCAGCTCCTGGTTAAAAAAGCCCTGGCCTCGCTCACTCCCCACCAACCATGACCCCTGGGTGAGGGCAGAGCCACAAAGACACAGGTGGGCCAGGTTCTGCCTCTGCAACATGAAGCTAATAAGAAAAACAAAACATTCTGCTAGGTTGGGACTCATTCACAGGTCAACTCCAACTAGGAGCCCACAACTCAGGCCCCAACACTTCAGCTGGTTTCCATGGCAAGCTGGTTTTGACACAGGCCAGAAGGCATATTGGCCCACTCAGACAAATTCCTTGCTTGGACAGGCAGAGGAGCAGGACCTAACATTGTTCCAGGTTTATATGCCTGCCCCTGCAGGAAGAATGTTCTGGAGCCATGTGGAGGCAGCGATAAAGGGCTCAGTGGGGACAAGCCCTTCTCAATCTGTTGGAATGCCCTCCAGCTGCATTCAGGAAGCATGCCCATGATACTAATGAATGAGATCAATATCATAGGTCCATCATCAGAAGGGCTTGATCCAGCTGCCAGCAGTGCCAAACACAAAATAAAAACTGGGAAAAAAATCAGGTTGTGTAAAGGAATTTTCAACTGCTTTTATTTTTTTGGTAATACTCACATGAATCAGAAAAGACATTATTACAGCATAAAAGCCACAGGTAAGAAGGAGCTGGAAAAGACCAGTATACATCGCAAAGCAGGCTAACTCTCCAGCCTCCTCTCAAAAAGCCACAGAGGTCCTTACCCCAGTGAGTCCAGGGACTGACTACAATAAGGTTTGTTTTGGATAAGAATTCAAAAAAAAAGGAAGAGCTTGACCTCCACTTATGGTGCAATTCCTCATATGCTCTAAGTGCTACACTATTGCACAGACTGTCATACTGGAATAAAAGGAAGAAATTAAATGAAAGAGAAATTAAGAAAAGACAGTAAGAAATGAGCTGTAGCCCACAGGGGCTACTAGTAAATTGAGCCTATTTCCATTTCCACTACCTATCTGATGAAGGTGATGAATTCACCTCCAGAAGATTACCTCTATTTCATTGAGCAATAAAATATCAGGAAATATAACAAACAAACAAATCTTCTTCCCAGTGTTACAGCTTCTCAATCCTTTTCTCATTTTATAAAATCATTTTATATGTTGCTGTTCAGCTAAGTATTACAAGCAGAGTGGTTTTCTCTAATTTTAAATTCACTCGAAGTCATAACTTCGTGGCAGCTGAGTGTAGCTATGATTAATGCCCCAAATCTGTTCAAGTTCCCACTGCGTTTCACTCAGCAGTACCTGAGCACTCAGCACCATCTCTGGCCAGATGCATAAAGTGCAAGCTTAAATTCAAATAAACAAAAATCCCCAGTATGAAATTCACAGGACTCTGGAGAGATTAAGTTGTCATGAAGATTTTGCAGACAAAAAGACCATTGTTTTTCACGGAGAAGTGAAAAACATATCAAATGAGATTCAGTTCTTTCTATAAAACTCTATAAAATTTCTATAAATTTCTGTATTATGCATTTCGATTTTCAGTTTGTGGTTTTGCTTCTCTTTTACCTAAGAAGCACTAAAGCCCTGTGCTTCCTTTTGCAGGATGGCAAAGTTTTCTGCCTTCAGATTAATCTCACTGTTTAATAGCTGCAGAATGATGGATCAGGCATGGAGAAGCTGTGAGAAAGAAATCCCTATAGGGATTTGGACCCATATTTCCTGCTTGGTTCTTTACCATAATGAACCAAACATAAACCACAGATCCAAAACCTGATTATTACAGAGGAAAATAGTGTATTTGAGCTTATGCAGCTGAACCAAGAAAAATGCCCTCCCCAACCTTCTTACCCTATATTGAAGCCTGCATCTTTCCTTTATAAACTAGAGTTTAAATATACTTGAAGGATAAAAGTAATATATGGAATCTAATTTGCACATCACTTTTGCATTCAAATCTTGCGAAAAATCAAGTTTATCATATTTGGTTGCATGAGTCTTCTTTTGGGGTTGGAGGTTGAACAATATACAAGAAATATGAAATGACTGGAGCTGAAAAATTATTCATCTGAGTTACATAAGCTGTAAAAGGCATATACCCTTCATACACACATAAACATACTTACATATATACATGTATGAAAAAACTACAGTTTTGAGACTGTGTGGACTAGATTAAGCCTTAATCTCTATAAGTAGTTTTATTCACATCTGCTTTTCTTCCCATGGTCTCAAATGCATACTTATCAAAGCCCAAGAGGAAAACAAGATCTTCAAGTGCAGTTGCATGCACATGGGATGAGGACAGTGATCTCCCACTTACTAAACTGTGTAAAGTGCAAGAGCATATTGCAGCTGCACATTTCTGGTCCCTGAACCAAAATGACTCAGAAATCCACACTAAAGCAAGTCTTTAGCATCTTCATTCTGTGGCCTCACATTCTACAGCATTTGAATATTTTTCTTCCCACCAAAAACTGACAATCACCTCATTGGTTTAAAAGGTTTATCAAAAAGAGGGTTGACTTATAAGAGAAATTTCAGACTTCAAATCTACAAAGGCCTAAACGGCAATTTAGATAATGATAACCTGAGTCATAGACAATGCTACATCAGAAAATCTATTTATCTGTTTAAATTCAAATATATCATTTGCATGATAAGTAACTAGACATGAAATACCAATGAGCCAATCCACTGCATTTTATCAGCTGTCCCAAAGTCATGAAAAATAAATCTAAGTTTTCTTTCTATTTTTGCAGTAGTTTCTGGCAAGCATGGAAAGGGCTTTCCTCAAGAATCACAAGCAGAAAAAATGCCTGTTCACCAAGCATAAAAATCTATATTCACTAAGCATTTGCCCAGATTTTAAATTCTAATTGACTTCCTGTGTTTTGCCATTCCTTGCGTGTTCTCTTCCTGCTGAGGTAAAACACAACTGACTTTTGACAGCATAATGTGGTTGTAGAAAGCAAATTTAGATATGCATCCTTGAATACTTATGTAAGTGGATTTAAAACTCAGTGTTCAAAAGAACTTACTTGGAAACTTGATTATAACCACTTGGCTTTCAAGCCATCCTGGAATCACAAGTCAGATGTCACTTGTGTCCCAGCCCTAGATCACATTCTTCATAGCTTCTGTAAGACGAGCAAGTGTTACATGAGCAGGGCTTCGTTGCTTTTCTCCATTTTATTCCCTCAGCTCCCTGGGTGCAATGCATCCCCCTCCTTCTGCTTCTAACTCATCCAAGGGGCTCCCCCCTTCACCCTCCTCCATATCAGCTCACCTTACGTCAGTGGTCCCACATTTCCATTTTCCAAACTGCCAGACACAAAGTTTCCCCATTTGCCTTTAACACTGTTCTCTTTTCTCATGCCAGGACTCCTATAAAACCATTCCTCCACGTCCCACTTTTTTTGTATCTTCTTGCTAGGCAAAAGGTTCCCCCATGTACTTGAACCTTCCTGTTGCCTCTTCCTTCTATCTCACAACTCCTCTGAAATTGCTCACAGACCAAGTGCACCTTCCCTGGGAGTAGGTAGGGAAGAATGAGATTAGGGGAAACAATTTTTGGACAACATTGAACCCTGCTCAGCTGAGGTGGTAATACCAGGGGAAAGAGGGAAAGCAGGAACTATGAGGCTGAAGAAAGCCCTGGACTGCTTCATGGATGTCATTCACTGTCAGTTTGTCTCCTTGAATAAAACAAACAGTAAGAAATAAACAAAAGGAGATAAAATTGTTTTTACTTTCTGTCCATCCTCCTTTATACTCCTACTTTCCTCTCAATTCAGCGGGTTCTCTCTGCCATTGCCAAGCACTTGGTCTGAAATTTTCACTCATGAGATGGAACGTGCAAAAGTTCATGTTCCAGACAAATGGTGCAATGCATCATGAAGTAGTGTGAAATCTTGGTAGATCCAATCAAGCAAGGGCTGATTTCAGTGTTGGGCCCTAGACTAAACACAAACACGAGACACCTTACTAAATATTTTCCAATTAGCACAGGTTAAAAAGCAACCCTTTTTTCTGAAGGCATGCTGCAAAGAGAAAGGGAACAACATTATTAAAATAACCTTTCAGTAACAGTTATTCTCTCAGCTCAAGTTAAAAGAACCTAAGAAAACAAATGTGAAAGACCTCAGCTGGAGGGAGGGGAGAAACTGTTGGCAGATTGCGTGGCATGTCTTCATTCAATTGGAGTTTTGTACACCTTGGCTGTATTGCAGATTTCATGATCTTAAGCACCTGTAGGGCTAGAGATGGTAGGGTAGATACAAGACCTTTCTGAAGTGTGTTCCAAATTGTATGCTAGAAAGAAGGGAAGTTAAAAAAGATGAATTAGCAGCAATTCAGTGGTCAACCTGAATTGCAGGCCTTTATTAGGTAAAAAAGGCATGGTTAGGCATGCAGAAATCTCACAGAATACCTGCTTGCTTCTGTAAAGTACAGCAGCACTTTCAAGGACAATGAACAGCAGGATCCTGAAGTTTGTGCCACATCTGTGCTTCATATGACAATTCTTCAAAGCCATACAATGTCTCCTAACACCATATTGGAGCTCTGGCTCAGTAATAACTTTATGGGAAATGTGACACCCAAATGATCAGCATCAGTTATGGATGGTTTATCATTCCTTTAGAGTATTTCTCAATTACAAGTAATATAACACCTCAAGAAAACAGCACGGTACACGGTGTCCTTCTCATCAGCTTCTCGGTACAGTTTAGATATAAAAATGCCATGCATTACTTAACAGACCTGTTAGTAAATTCTTGTATTTGGGATACAGTGACAACTACTTAGCTGTTGTTTATTGTTGTAAGTCCAGTGGCAATTTGTCCCATACCTCCTTACAGCTGGGCTCTTTTAGTTGGCTTTGGATGTTTTTTAGGAATGAGCTTTCCTCTTTGAAATATGACTTTGAACATGGAAATGATTACCGAGAATGGGGCAAACTCTACCTTCATTTTAATATTGGTACAAACCCAGACTAAGTTTTACTTTGTACAAATGCTTGCAGATGACGTTGGTCCTTGGCTGTTGGGTAGGTAAATAACCCAACAGACAGAAATGTTACCTCTTACATAGCAGAAAAACAGAATTAATTCTTGGCATTCCCAGTTTTTATCTTTTCTTCCCAGCTAGATGCATATCAGAGTAAACACCAGAAAAATAGAATCAAAATACTTACGCTAATCCTGAAGTGATACACTGAATAGAGACTCCGCTGGCGTTTGATGAAGAGAAGCATGTGTCAGGAGTGAAATCTTAGAGAGGCTGACCACATTTGCAGTTGGTATAAATCATGAAAGCTCCACTGGATTTCATACTTTTGCAATTCAATGAAGATAGTCTATAGCTTCAGAGAAGACAATCTGTAGCTGTTCTTCATGAAATCTTTGTACAAAATCTTAACATTAAATCAAGAAACAATGGCAAGATAAAGTAAAATTTGAAAGGATAGCATGACAAAGAAGAGACAAGTATGTACAACAGATATAAATGTTTCTGAGCTAAAAAGCAAGTGCTACTCCCTTGACATTTATTTTCTGTCAAAATATAATTAAAGAATAGCAAAAATGTGTTTCAGTAGTACATATAATTATTACTCCAGCTGTAGACATATTTGCTTGAAGTGATAAAAATAAAGGCATTCCCAGGTGCTAATGTTGACTAATCGATCTACTATTAACAGGTAACAGACCTTCAACTGAAAGAAAGGAGAAATGCATTTTCCCAAGTCAGTCAGTGCATCAGTCAAGAACTCAATCAAGACAAATCAGGATAGCAGAAGGGTGATATGTACCACAGGCCCTGAAATAATGTGAATTACTAGAATTAACATAATAATTCCATCTGAAAAGGTAATATTCCCCCAACTCCTGCAAGAACGTTAATACTGTTGATCACATTTCTTGGAAAGCCTGAATTGTAACTTTTGCATATTATTCTTCAGTAAAGAGTGAGAAATTACGAGCTTCAACATGCAGAACTGTTTCCTGATTCTTCCTCGGAGAGAGAGCAGCAAAATTTGCAGCTGTTCCCTGCCTGCCTGCTCCTTTCCAAAACATGTATCTTTTCAAACCTGTAAAGACTCCAAAAGGTTCAGTGGAGGGAAAATGCATTTTCACCTAAGCTACCTGATAGCTGTCACCCAAACTGACACACCTCCCCAACCTTGACAGAAGAGTTTGTTTTACCATTGCCTCCCTTGCCTCTAACTCTGAGAGGAATTCATCCAGAAATGGGGAATGGGAGAAAGAATTTCAAATACACAAATGAGTAAGTGAAAGTGGCAGCAGACCCTGGTCCATCATTCACAGTGCATGTTGCTCTGCCTTGCAAGCACTGAGGAAATGGAGGAGGCTCCACTATAACCCTTTAGGGCAATCGCCACATCTATGCCTTCTACAGGGAATATCCTGGCAAGTCTAGTTCGTGTTTTCAGGATTACTTCTGATTTATTGCTTACTCTTGGGAAGCAAGTAAGGTGCTGGGAAGAGTCCTCCATCTTGAGTCCTCCATCTTGTAACTCACATAGGTCTTGCTCGGGAAATGCAGCAACACAGTAGTGCCAGCACTAAAGCGTCAGAACAGAAGGTACCAAGTTGGCTGAAGTGCTGTTGGCATTAAGGTGAAAATAGTGATCACAGTAAAGTCCATATAAGTCCTGCCTGAATTGTCATAAGCCTTTTCTAGATGTTTTTCCTCTCTCCCTACAGAAATCTTACACCTGAGCAGCAGGCATGAAAATCCCCGGTTATTTTGGTGGCGTTATTATTGCATTCTTTCTCTCCTTCAGACATTTTGAACTGTTCCTCCAATGGCAATGAAGCACTAGTTACCTCATATATTGTAAACCTAATGCAATGGCAGTATCAGAATGTCAATCCGGCTTGCTGATCAGCCATACAGTCCTTGTTTCCAAAGGGAAAAATACTGCTAATGGAATAAAAAATTCAAAAAATCTAAATTATTTTTTGTTATCAAAAAAAGATAGGTAAAAAAAGTAGGGTTTATAAACTCTATAAACATGACTGATTTATCTTGGGGTATCTCATTATGTCCATTTTTAATTCATGTACAGATAAAGGGTCACATTTCTGAAGAGTGGTTTCTATTAGCTGTGGAAATGCTACAATTGAATGTTCTTCTCACAATAAATGTGATGTTCAGGAAGTTCTTTACATGGATCCAGTTCAGCAAAGCTCTTAAACAAATGTTTAGACAGTAGTGATGCTATGTACAAAACAATATCATTCATTTCCTGGTTTTAAAAAACGGTTATTGGAACACTTACTTTGACAGAAGCATTTCAATACACCCAACCCAAAAAGAATTAATAATGGAATTGTTGGGTTCTATTCCTATTCCTATGAATAATAATATTGTCAAACAAACTGATCATAAGCTTCTAGTTCCTTAGGTAAAAAGAACTTCTGTGTCTGTGTGGAACAAGTCACATTTAAATCCCGCTTTACAACTGGGACACCCGAACACTCTTGTACTTAATAATAACAGTACTAACAGTCTGATCTCTGCTCTCAAAGATATCTTTCATATACAGTGACTGCTGTGGTACTCCACCTTCACCCAGGAGAAACTTCTTGTACCACTGTGTGTCAGGAAAATAAAGGAAATGCACTTCCTCAGCAAACACACCTGAATGCTGGTCTACCCACCATAACCCAAGGGCACACTATAATAGAGAAAGCTTTTCAGTACTCCCCAGCACATGCACTCCCTGGGCATTGTGACAAATGCAGACCATACCACAACCAATTACACCCTACATCCCACCAAGCGAATCTTAGTGAGTCAGCTGCAGCAAATGTTCCGGGAAGTGCAGAGATGGACACAAAATGGTGCATTGACCTTCTAGATGTTTTCAGTTAATGCCAAAATATTTTACTAAATGTCTAAAAGTGAAAAAAAAAAAAGAAAAAGAAAAATAGTTTAATGCCCTTGCATTTCTTTGCTCTCTTTTAATAATTTTTCTGGCCGGATAGCTAATGATGATAATATTTCAACTGTATCAACTTTTCTTAGCAAGTAATGTTTCGACACAAAAGTACAAACAGTTAAGAAAAAATGTGTTCATCAGGGATTTTTCTGTTAAACCACTATGTGCTTTTGGAAACAACAAGGAGGTAAAGAAGTAGAAATCCAGGAAAGCTTGTTTTCCCATGAGTCAAAGGCATCGGCTCTTGTCTTCCCATGTCATCTTGCTATCAATAAGCTGTTGCTAGGATGTGAACGTTTCCATGGCAATGAGTGAACTCTTCAGCTTTACTAACAGCACTGGTCTCCACCCCCTTTCATTTTCTGAGACTATTTATTTTTTCTTACCTCTGAAACAAATATGGAAATGAAAATAGAACAAGATGGGCAAATCCTGCCTCAGGCTAAAATCTACAAAGTCCTGAGGACTTCAGCGTGACTTCAGGTAATGTCACTGAGATTGTGGCTTTATCTATATAGTTTGTGCCTGCTTTCTTCTGTTTCAGATTTCTGACACAGAGCAGAACACTCTACTAGGCTCAGAAAATGGCTTGAAACCTGAAAAGAAGCAGCCTGTTCAGAGGAAGCCAGATTTTAAGTCCTGGCTTTGCTGGGTTTGGAGGACTTCGAAAGGCAGAGGCTCTTGTGCAGGTGCTCTGTGGAGGTACAGAGGCCAGGCTGTGATTGCCACCTGTTGGGTCTGAAATGGCAACTGCAGGGCCAGGAGCCCCACAGGGCTGCCCCATGGCTGGGGCCGGGGTCCCTGGGGCCTGCCTGCAGGCCAGTGAGTCTGCTGGGTGCCCCAGTCCCAGGGCCAGCACTCCCCACACCAGCCGGGATCAGCCCTGCAGCCCAGCCACCATCCTGCCTCTCTACATGGGGAGGAACCATAGGGGCTTCCACTGCTGCTGCATTCAGAGTAACTCATACTTCAATTTTGTTGCCAGGTACCTATTTTTGCTCGATGAACTATTCAAGTACGCCAACATTAAATCAGCAGTAGGTAAGAAAAAGACAAGCAGTTCTTTGCTTCCCTTCTCCTCCTCTCTGTTTTTTATGGGAGAAGAAACACCTCAGAAGGACATTTGTTGGCTGAAAGTCTCCCTCCTTAGGCAAAGGAGACAATGGACATAAGGCCATCACTTCTGTTCCTCTGTTTGCTCTTTCTACTTCAAAGAAAACAAAAGGAGATACAGACATAAATAGCAAAAGTGAGAACCAAAATGCCCCTTCTCCACTTGCCACTCTGTGTCCAAAGGATGCTGAGAGCAGCTGGCATCACCACAAGCTGGGTCTACACCCTGACATGATGCCCTATTGCTAAGAACCTCTTGGCTGGCTTGCCCTGATGGTCCTTTCAGGAGACTTGTAGGCAAATCCAGTTGTTCAGTCATTATGTTCAGCCTGTCAGACTAGTCACCCTGGGTTCAATTTGGGGTATTTTTTAAGCCACAGGGCAACACCAGAAGGAAGAAGAAGGTTGAAAGTGACATAAAAATCATACACAAAAAGGTAGGAAACAGCAAGAAATTTATAATCAGCATATAAGAAGTTGTAGATAAGGCAATCAAGGAAATCCTGAGATGTAGTTGATTCTTTGCCTCCATTCATCAGATGGCTTTCTAGGAAACAATGACTGTCAGTAAATCCCATCAAGTATAGTTCTTGTGGTGGGGGAGACCAAGGGCAATGGAGATGATTAACCACATTAGAAATGAGACCAAGAAACTCATTAAAAAACATACAAAGATCTTTGCTTTAGAATGGATTAGATTGACCAAAAATGAGAGTCACATTTATTCTCTTTCTCATAATTACAAGGAAATAACAATTTCAGAGGCCAGTTTATGAGCTCTTTACATCCCATCCCTTCTGCCTCACAATACTTATGTGGCAACTTGTGTTAGAATCTCAAATACATTCAGCTTTTTTTTTTTCCTTAGGAGTAACGCATAAATATTTGGGGCATTAAGTACTTTGTGGGTTTGTTTGCCAAGTGGTTTTGACAGCTCTCCTTGATTATGAGACAACATTTTACTTTACTCCATTTTCTAGACAGCCACCTTAGGTACAGACAGTTTCCTACAAGAAAACAGCGTATTTATGGAACTACCTTGTTAAAAATGAATGGTCTATTACTGCTTTTCATCATTTGACTGGTCCCCTGATCACTCCAGAGTCTCACCAAAGCCACATAGTCTGAGGTCTGGTCAGGGTACTCTTCAGTACCAATGAATTTATCTCCTGACAACCGGTGCCTTCCCATACTTTGATAAATCTGGCTTTACACTGAAGGTATTTTCCAAAGCCACATAAGTGCTTCCCTCTGAGAGGCCAATGAATCAAAAATAGATCCGCCTCTGACCCATATACCTATTCGAAGCATTTATAACCCTAAAAATATTGTTGCTCAAGTTGCAAAATTAGCATAGGGTCTGTGACCTGTTACTAGCAATAATAATAATGATTTTACTGGGCCACTTGGCAACAACATTAATTGACTTATCACAGATACTACCTTAACAGTTAACTTCACAACCTAGCAGGGGAATGCTGTTAAGAAGATCGATGAGAGAACCCAAGGTTGTCCTTCCAGGCCAGGGACAACAAGGAAAAAGCCCAGTAGTTGCCCTGCACTGCTCCCACAGATGCAGTGCTCCCAAGCAATTAGTCAAGCAAGCTAATTTAAAGCAAACATGACGAGTCCTCACAGCTGGCACCCCAAAACAGGGTATAAACACACTTTGGCTTTCCATTGCAACTTACCATTCTAATAATTCCTGCCTTGAATGCAGCTCTAAAACCTCTCTTTCCATACTGAGAGAACGTGTCCACAGAATAAGCTAGGGGTACAAAACAAATCTTTTCCCACCAGATCCCTACCAACATTTCTTGCCTTAATATTCTCTTATAGCAAGGCCACAGAGGAGCAAGGAGACAAAAGAGTATGAGATTTAAAAAATAGTATAGTGCATATTAATTTAGATCAATAAATATTAAAATTATCCAAAAGCAATCTTGTAGGCTTTGCATAACGTCACTGTGAGGAAAGTCAAGATTTCTTCCAAAGGATGTAGTTTCAGTGATGAATGAAAAAAACCAATTTGACTTCAGAGGGAATTATTTGCACAAACAAATAAATTTTGCAAAAACAAACTTTGGATGGAAAGCTTCAGATGGACTGAACTTTCAGCAGCAAAAGTCTACCTATTGAGTTTTCCTCTTTCGCTTTTTCTTCCTATTCTTCTCTTAACTGCGTACTTCTGACTTCACATAACAAAAACTTCAGGCATCCCACGTGATAATTAAGAATTTGAACCAAAAACTGTCAAGACACTCTACTTTTTCCTCTGGTTTTGAATAAAACTAGAATGACTGAAAAGAGCAAAAAAAGATTAAACTGAAAATTACTCTAAAAATGGAAGGTCATCTATTCTATGCCTCCTTAATCAGGACTAGTTGTTGATGAATGATGGGTGGGCCACTCATCAGCTTTTTAAAACCTCTCCAGTGCTGAAGATCCCATGAACTCCCCAGGCAAGGGTTAGCTGTCCCCAAAGAAGACACTCTACCACCTCAGGGCTAGAGAAATGTGCTGTGAGTGACCACTCCAGTGAGTGGTCCTGTCTTGTCTGCAACAAAACAGTCCTCAAATCATCAGGCAGAGGAATGGCCTCTGTCTCAGCTCCGCAGTATGCTTCAAAGAGTAGGTTTAGACTTTGATTATTAAGCCACTCAGATTTGGTACTTAAAAAAGAGCTCAGATATTATAAAACCCCTCAAATATGAATAGCACCTTTGGAATGAAACCAAATCTCCCTCCTTTGCCTCAAGGTTTGACTCAAGCCCACAGATCACAGAAGGATGAAACAAGAATTTTAGCACAGTAAATGAAAAGATTTATTTTATATAAATTATTCTAATTATTCAGGCTACTAAAATGATTGAGTGATAGAGATAAATTCCAAAAATGTTTCTTTCCTCTAAAAGTTGGAAGCCTACCTGAATGAACTTCAGGCTCCGAATAATACATAGACACAATCTGTAGCTATCAGATTTGGAAGAAAGTAGGGCTAATGTAATTACAGTCTTCAAAGGAATCTCTTTGCTACAGTTGTTTCTAGCTACTTAACAATGCATTGAATAGCATTTAAATGCATATCATTTGTGGTTATGTGGATACCAACTGAAAGGAAAAATAAATGTGAGAGGAAAAAATAACTACTAAGGTCAGAAGTCAGTCATATTTAAAGCTAATTCATTAAGGTACAAAATTTTTCATAACATCAGAGGAAAGTTTCAAGGAGGTTTCTGGAGCACATGGTAAACTCAGCATCTATATTAATTCAGTGCCAAAGGAGCACCACTGTGGTGAAGGACTATTCTTTTATTATCTTAATCACTAATATAAAATAATCTTAATGTATATATAAAATGACTGGATATCATTTTAGCAAAATCCTTTGAAGTAAAGCTACTTCTACTGTCTTTCTTGCTCGTGGAAATCCCTAACTTACCTCTTTTTCTCATGTCAGTTTTCCAGTCACCTAATTTTCAACTTAAATAAAGCTATGCTGTCAGGAACCACTTGAAACAGTTACTCATAAATGCTACACTGCTACTTATATCTTATTATGTCCCTAGTGGTTGTCATGTATTATTTCCTATATTATCTGACAGTAACTGCTACAGTTAAGCCTGCTAGAAGAATTGGTTTAAATGCATACAGAATGCAACTACCTAAAGAAACTGCATATTTTGTTTATTTTTAGATCCAGCCCTGATTTAATTAACCTAAGGCGCATAATTTAAATTGGAGGTGAATGCATGGATACCTCTATGGCTGAATTGCAAATTAGGAATTAATATACTAAGGTCACAACTTTCTTAACATGCATAAAGCATGCCTACAGATTCAATTTTTTTCCTCCAAACACGAGAGCAATTCAAATAACACAAAAAATTAATCCATCACTAGGTTTTTGCTCATGCAGTAAACAGCACTATCTTCCTGAGGAGAAACCAAATGAGGTAAGACTAGCAGTCCTAAGCCAGTTTTCCACAAGCTGTGAGGTAGGGGCAACAAAAAATGGAAAAGAAGAAAAGGAAGCATTCTGATTTTTTTTCCTAAAAAAAATTTAAAAAAAAAAAAAGATTGCTTTTCCATTTTGTTTTCTTTCACAAAAATATTTTTTACAACCTCAAGGCTCTCCAGCTTTGCATGCCTTGCCCTAGTAGTTTTCTTAACAGAACAGCAGATATGGGCATGCCTAGTAAATTCACTCAGCTCTGATGTGGTAAAGGACAATGCAGAGCAAAGAGTAGGTGCAGCTTTAGCAAAGGAACATAACTGTTACTCTGACTGCATAAATTATCAACAGGAGAAATGTATTTCCACTGCAGGAACTATTCACAAAGATAATATTAGACATATATGTATTTATGCAGAGGCAAACTGGATGGTCAGGGTGCTTGTTTGCATGCCAACACTCAGGAAACTCCTCCATCCTGGAGACCTCACATGGCAACAGTCCAGCCTGAGACGTGGGAGTCAGTTTGAAAAGTGCAAGCTTCTTCCAGCCTCTACAGGCTAGTCTGAGCCCTTTTAAGGCCCAAACTATGAAAGTACATACATAATCTTTGCATCTGCAGTGCTGAGCAGATATACAGAGGTTCATAAATTCATAACTGGCACTGAATATGGAAGGATTCTTTCCTGTTCCATTCGTTACAAGAATGTTACTGCCCTGCAGTACTGGGAAAAGCTTTTTCCAGCTGCCTCAGACTTGACAAAAGATGCTGTTATTCTCATGCAAGTCAGAGCCAAAACAGATAAGTCAAATGCTGGCATCATTCCAACAACAACTATTTAAGTTCAGATTTGACAGTGGCATGACATCAGATTAATTGTAAAACCAATTAGAGGTCAGTAAGTCACTGTTAAGAATGCATATGTAGTTGATTGCAAACAGTGGCCAAAAAAAAGCAGAATATCATACAAAAAGAAAGAAGAATCATTGTAGAAAATGCCTGCATACCTAACATTACAGCATTATCTATTTGGGAATCGCTGAACTCCATCCTTAATTGTATTGCCTACTGGCAGTCACGATGACACTGACATTTGGAAATATTATATTAAGTACTGATTGGTGTTAATGTCTTTCAGACAGGCAAGGGCTAAATACAAAATTCCTACAATTCATTTCTGTTGTTATTTACAGCTGACAGTGGATTTCTGATGAATATGTACCTATAAAGATAGGTGTAGGCTGCTCTCAGACAATAGAAAATAGCATTACCACACACCAAACTTACTTGGTTACAAATGGGAGCCAGGGAAGGTTCACTGACAGTTCCTCCTGGACTATTATAGCTCATTATTACCATATTTACAATAAAACCTCTTCCACCTAGGGGGAGAATTAAAAAAAAAAAAAAAGATGGTTGAGGAATAAGAAATCTAAGCTTTCATAACTGGCATTGCCACAGTGACTGGAGAGCTATTTGTTTTTAGAACATCTCAGCAGAAACTAGCAGCTACCTGGTTCAAAATGAACAAAAAGACATAATTATCACATAATGGATTGTGAAATCACATACTGGTGAATGCCGTGGATAGTAAGAGGTTATACAGGCTCAAAGCAGACTGGATTAATTCCAAGAAAAAAATAAGTCAGGTCTTAGCAAATGCAAAGTTATCCTCCCCGTCTCTTGAATTCCCCAAGTGAAAACCTGTGGAAATCAGAAGAAAATCTGAGGAAGCACTGCTACATGTTTGTCCTTCTACTATCCTGTCCCCAACAGCACCTGTTATTGATCACTATCAGAGTTAGGATTCAGGTTAACATCTTTATATTGTGTGTGGTTTTTTGAACTATAAATTGCTATGGTTGGAAAGGACCTTTAAGATCATTGAATTCAACCACTACCTCTACCAGGCCACTTCTACATCATATCCTTGAGCACCCTATCTAGACAGCTTTTAAATACATCCAGGGATGGTGATTCAACCACTTTCTTGGACAGCCTGTTCCACGGTAATCTGGCTTTCCCAAGTAAACATGGCCGTGATCCTTCAAAGATCTGAGTTCTGCAGAAACATGTCAATTAGTGATATGTTAGCTTCAGCATCTGCTTAACACTGAATTCAGTGAAACTGCTAGTATGATTCACTTTAAATAAACCATAAGGACAGGATTCTTGTACTATTTAAGGACACTGTGTGGCTGCAATGACGTAAGACTTCCTGAAGACAAAATAGGAGGCCAGGGAACACTTATATAGGATATCTTTAATGGCAATACATGTCTACATTCAAGCAACTGAACATCACCCTGTCTGGATTGGCCATTGACAAAGACACTGTTAGAACTCAGCCCTCTAATTCAAGTTCAGCAGCCCACATTTCACAAAGCTTTTAGGCAGATAACTGTTAATGCTCACTTAAATATTCTGCTGCCTTGGGACACAGAGAAGCTACTAATGATCTAAAAGCCAGAGGAGAAGAATACTCTGGGACCTGCTCTGGAGAAGGTCAGAAACTTGAAGATTTTTTGCATTTGGTTGATTAAAGTAATTCAATTCCTTTGAACATAATGGAAGAAACAACAGCGAGTCCAGCACTGAGTAATACAGTGGTGTGGAGTTAGAAGACCATTCCACACACAGAAGAAACATGGTGAGCCTCATAGAGATGGAGTGACAGAAAGAGACATGAGATCTTAGTATCTGAACTGGAGGTTCTAGGAATACTAAAAAATTCCACAGAGTGCCATGAGTGTGATGAAATCTGATTTTTTCATTGTAACTTTTCCTTTTAAAATTAAAATCAGAGCAGAACAGACTAGTAAAAATAGATCATAGACAAAAAAAAAAAAAAAAAAAAAAAAAAANAAAAAAAACACAAACAAAAAATAATGCTTGGAAAGTAAAACTTTGTTCTAACTGAAATTATTTTTTCTAGAAGTTCCTGGCAAGTTGTAATGTGTCAAGTTTCATATATAACTGAAATGAAAGTAAATTTAAAAAACAGTAAACTTCTCTAAGAGAATGAATTTCTACTTTGTGCATCTCAAAAAGACATTCTGCATAGGCTTGAGAAATTTACACAGGAACAAGTAATTTTAGAAGGAGATAGAAAATGACATAAAGTAAAAGTAAATTATTGAAATTTCCACTATAAGGCAATTTAAAACTGAATTGCCCTGCAGCTGCTGGACTTGGAAATTACATCCAAACCTTGACTGCACACAGGAGAAGGTATTCTAAATGGAAGTACAATTATGGCTGGACTGAGAAGGCAGCTTGTACTCTCCATTTGTGGAGCTGTTTGGGACATAAGTTAGTTATATCAGGATGGGTCGCTTATTTTTTGGTGCCCCCAATTTCAATCTGGAATGTAGACTCCTGACTTCTTTTACAGTGTCCTTCCAGAAAAAATATTTCAGAGGGAAGAAAAGGAGTTGATATTTCCTTCTATCTGGAAGACCATGCAAACGAAGTCACATACTGTATACATAATCTGTCTCTCCACAGGTAGGCCTTCTTCTCTTTTCTGCTCCATTCTTCTACTCTTAATGAGAGAAATAAGCCTCACAATCTTGGTGGGCTTTGTAGGAGTGGGAAGTTAAGACCAAAATAGAAATATAGATCCATCTTTATATTAAAGAACATCACTTAAAGTGAACATTGATAATACCCATAACTATACATCCTTAAATACTGTTCTGGGATTACAAGCAAACTGTTTTTTTAAAAGTCAATGGTTTCCAGCCTTCAGGGCATAAACCTATTTCCTAAGACAACTGGAAATGTCTGGTAATGATGCTTCATCCCCTTTGCCACACAAATATCTATTAGATGGAATAAGAAAATCCTTTAAAAAGGACATATCAAGTTGTTCTAATAGCACAGTAGGACAAAATCAGCCCCGCATTCTTACAAAAATTAAAGTCTCTGATGTTGCATAAAGCTATTCTACTCATATTTTTATACCACCACCAAAAGTTCAAATAAATAGTTGAAAATAGCAAGATATTCATAGTGAGAGGACACATCCACTAATATCTGATGACAACTATGGTGAATATTATTTGATTTATTCTCGTGCTGTTTATAGAAAACTGCAAAAAAAGTAATGAAGAAAATGTAGAGCAATATGCACCAAGTGAGGAATTAGCCCTGGCACCTCCCAAGTGCTCCTGCCTGAAGAGACAGGTGATATAGTGGCCACCCAATGCAGTGAAGGCATGGCTCAGGATCTGAATGCATGTTGACAGATCCAGCAGCAAGGAGTTGTCTGGTAATGAACCAGAAATGTAATGTGCCCAGCCCCAGTTCAGGGTTCAATCCCTTTGTGCATGCACTGGTGTCTGGAAGCAGAAGTGAGGAGTAGCAAACAACTCCTTTTGTCAGCAAGTTAGATCAGGTTAATTGATCTTTTTCTCCCCCACTTCTTTCTCAGATCCACATAGATTATAAGACCCAAACCGCTCCCGCTCAGTTCTTGCAGCTCACCTGCATTGCCTTCCCCCTCTTTAGGGCTGTGACAACAGGCACCAGAGTCTATCCCAAAGTTGGTACTTTATTATTTCACAAACTTACACGGAAAACTAAGCAGAATTAATTCAACAGAATACAGTACCAGCTGTCTTGGAAACACACAAGTCCACTGGCTCCTGCAAATTTACCTCAATTTACACCCAATAGAGAAAAAAAGCCGTTCCTTCCTGGTTTACCATGCCACGGAATAAAAGAAATACATAAACTTAAGTCAAACTTCTATTGCTTCAGCTTGAAAACCTCATGGTTTGAGTCGACACAAATTACTTCAGCTTATGTCAGGGTAATATATGTCATGACATGTTCTCATGGACAAGTTATCACGTGGAAATTGACGAAATCGAAGTCTACGTTAATTTTAATTACATTTGGGCACTTAACAGAGGGGTTTTGAGGGCTGGCATAGTGCAGCATGGACACAGTCTGCAGAGAGACAGAGGCTTCCTCAGGAGAGAGAAATCCCTCTCACACACAACTCAATGCACTTCCTATTCTGCCACTAACACTTCTCCGTAGCTCTGTTCTCTGTCCCTCTTGTACATCCTGTGGAGGTGGAACTCTTTCTTCCGTTCCTGGCTGGAAGGAAATCTCATTATGGCTGGCAGGAATAACAGTAGGTGCCATAAGAAAAGTGATACTGGAAGTTGCTGCACTCCTACGATATTCAAGCACAAAGGAAAACTTTCCTAGCAGGATCTGGAAGGGAAGAAATAAACTCACTGGCTTGCTGAGTTATTTATTAGAGCCAGATCCTTGGCTGCAAATAACTCTTCTGTATTACAGCTGAAGGACTGTATGCATTTGCTTACATTTTATTTTGCACTTATGCTGCAACCCCAAATAGCATTTGATGGTACAATGCTCTCCTGGGTGCTTGCATTTCGAGAGCTCCATCAGAAGGACCACCTGACTGATCAAGTGGGCTATTGGAAAGCATGAATCACGGGGTTCTCTGAAACCAGCTTCACCATACTTTTATATAAAAAACCTTTATTCTCTCAAAGAGGGCAGACTGACTTCAGCCTTTCTTCTGCGCAAATGATTCATTCCAGGGCTAATGAAACTTCAAGGTTTTGGCAATCCATCCTCCCACAATCTGCCACATAAAAGGGAAAACTTACAATGGTGATCTGAACTCTAAATTCATGTTCTAATTACTATGCTTACTCTACTTGACCTTACAAGTTGTGTAGGGACTGTAAAGACAGTCATGCATGGCAAGTGAAATCTTCACAGTGGCAGGATCATTGTTCCTGCCTTCTAGAATTCCTTTGTGCTTATTTTTACACTGACTTCATAGGGTCTTATGAGTTGCAGGACTGAGGATGGTTAAGAATTTCATATAAATAAAATCTTGAACAATGATTTGTCACTCTCCCTTCAATTGTGAGCAATTTCAATGAGCAAAAAATGTCACACCCCCTAATCTGTATTTGGCTAGTACCACTGTACAAGTTCAAGTGGCCTTCTAACCAAGAAAAGAACACTTCTACCGAAGAGTAACTTGATGAACGAAATATACACATGAAAAATTATGCATTCAATGGATAATAACCATTTTATGTGCTTCTACTGTACATGTCATCTGAGGATTGCAGAACACTTCTCAAATGTTAATTGAACTTCATAATACTGTTCTGAGATACATAAAAGATGTAATGGATGCTTCAGCTCCTCAGTAAAATGTACTAGCTTCCAAGAGACAACCAAGAAATTATCTGACAGTATATAAACACTTCAACAGGAAGTGAGAAATGACAGCATATTACTTTGAAATAAAGCAAAGGGAATTCAGTAGCAGTTTATTCTAGAAAGCTAAAGCTTCCTTTTGCATTGAATCCACTGAAATATTAATGAGCACTTAAGTCAGGAATTCATTCTTCGCTCCTATTAGGACACCTGATCCTTTAGTAATATAAATGCCCCCATATTCCTCCTGAAGTACTGCTGCAGCAACAATTCAGCCAAAATATGCCAATCTCTTGCTTCTCTACCTCCTGCAGCATTTGCTATCGCTGTGTGGTAGCTAAGCCATCAACTATGGCTATTGTACATCCTCCCATACTTGTGACATGGCTGCAGTGTGAAGTGCTGTGGCCCCAGGCACTGCTGGGTAAGTGAAGGGCTTCCTGTTGCTGTTGCCCTTCTCCTTGGCAGCCTCGCTCCATGGGACCGAGGCTCCAGTGACCTCATTTGCCATGACTCTCTGCCCTGGTGCTCTACACAGTTAGTTATAGCAAAAGGAAGACGTTTCCCCACTCTGAACATGCAGTTTAAGTAAATCCATATACCAGACAGAATCTGTTCCCCCAGGTAACAATAACTGACAAATCTTTCCCAAGTTCCTGTCACCTTGTGCAGCTCCACTGATTTCAGCAGAATTATAGCTTACTTACTACAGTAATATCAAAGCCAAATTAGTCTCATAGTTTTCTTTCTGTTTAAATGATATTCTTCCAGGCAAAGACTGCATCAAAGTTACACTTCAGAGGTTACAAGAGATCTCAAGTTAATAGACTACAGATATTTCATAGAAGAGAGAAATCAAAGATAGAAAAGATACTCTAAAATAGTTGAAATTATAGAACTTGCTATAAACAATCATTTCCACAATCCAAAGCAGGGAAAAAAGACTACATTTTTCTTTCATTTCAAATGCCAGTGTACTCCAAGAGGACACCTTGCTATTGCCATTGGCTGCTAGCATCCAGAATCTTAGCGACAAATTAAAGGTCATCTTCCTATATGTCATCTCCTACTGTGAATTAGCTTTTGCAGTCACTAATTGATGAAAAATTACAAGTGCTTATTATACAGATAAGTGTGAAAGCTTGACTTGAAGTTGATTTCTTTCTACTATTGTGGTTATCTGGAAATGAATCATCTCCTATGTTCTCTTTTTAATAACTGCAGGCTACTTATAAATAAACAGAAAATAGAAAAGGAATAAAACAGAACATCAAGCAGAGAAATCAGAAACAAATGTTTCTTTCAAATTTTAGTTTTTGTGTAGCTTAAAAATACATAACTAAATACAGGACATACAACCTTCCACCCTGTTATAAGTACATCAGCATTCTGCTTACGGTACTCTATTTACACAATGTTATTATCTGGCAACAGTCACCTATAGAGGATTGGGTGAGTTGAGTTCAAACCCAAGGGTTTCTTTACAGCAGGCACTTGCAAATTTTAAAGGGAATTTGAGCACTGAAATCACCATTTCTCCTTGGGACTTAAATTCCCTTACCCTGCATTTCTGGAAGATTCCTCCCTCCAGTTTGAAATCACAACCACAACTTCTTCCACAGCTGGGTGCCCATGTCCACGTCACTTCATAAATCTCTGCTGCTGCTGTGACAGTTTTTCCATCATACATCCTAACCACACCTCAAGGACAGTAACACCTACACAGGAGCTGGAAGGCCTGAGCTCACATCTCCTCATGAGATCAAAAGGACTCAAGAATGATTTTTAGCAGAATGCTTTAACAATAGATGGTAGTTCAGGGGGGACTGAAAGAAGAGAGGAAGTGAAAACTTTCTTTTTGGAAGCTGCTCCACTTTTCTGTGGATAATTAACCATTTACTTAGCCAGAGCAAAAGGACAATGATAATTCCCAATTCAGTAATTAAGGAGCTTTCCTTCCTGAGGTGAACTTCAGTACCAGTTCCTATTCCAGTGAACACCGTAAGTATAAAATATTTAGCAACTAGTGATAAATGGCAGCCAAATAGAAGTGTGGAACTTTACATTTTGGAAAGGGTTTGTGATTCCGTGGTCACGTATCTAAGCCTTTTGGTCAAACTGACCCTTTGTGGCTAAACTGATGGTTTAACTTAAGTTAAGCTGTGTTGCATCTCAAGATGATTGCTCCCACCATCCAGTGACCCAGCTCAGTCTTCCTCACTATTTGCAGGGGCTTCTAGGACTGCAGCTGGTGTGTATGAGAAGCCAGAGTCCAACACCAAACTCTTTATAGAATTCAAGCTTTTCCAATCTGTCTCTTCCTTTTCTGTTGTGTTATATCCTTGCTCAGTCTTTAGCCTGCTTCTGCCTTCTGGTCTACATCTGTCAAGAGCAAGCTTTAAAGTGTAGTGCTCAGCTACAGAAAACAGGCAGCCTTCCACACTAGTTCTGAAAGAAGCAAAGCATGCTGCCCAAAGCAAGAGTGCATGTTTCAACGAGTGTTTGAGTATTATAGCAGACAAATCAAGCAGGAAACAATTACTGTCACGAGCTGGCAAACAGGGGGTCTTCTTCTATAGTAATCGATACATACTAGGAAGATAAAAGAGAGATTAGTTCACCTTACAAGATCAGTTACCGTGGAAAGATTTGAAAAGAAAAGCCCATGGCATGCCTGCAAGTAATTGCTCCCAGTCGGGTTTGTTACTGGTGCCTTTTGCAAGAACTGTTTGTGAGACCACTGCTTTCATTATTTTTATGAGCCCCTAAAATTATCTTGCACAAATTACTGTAGATATGAAGGTGAAGCATGCTTCCTCTGCATATGGAAGAATAGAGAGATAAAGGCTGTGAAGAGGTGCACTGAATTTTTATTTTGGCTCATTCCAGTGATGTCTCAGCTCTGGTTTATGCTTTCATGAGGGAGAAAGCCAGGTATTTGAAGGGCACATCAACAGTTTTCTCTCTTGATTGTCATTTAAAATATTTTATTCAACTTGGCCTGAAAAAAATAAATAATAGCAAAAAAATCCCAAGATATAACATTTACTCTTTGTTAAGAATCACCATATTTCTTAGAAAATCTTTTTCTAGGATTTAAGGTCCATAAGCTGAATCAATAAATTAATCTCTTCTCTGCTTCTCTTCATAGTAATTTACAGTCTATCTAATATCAGACTCTGGAGTTCTTGTTTCCTTGTGCACCAAACAAGCAGATTTAGGCACTTGTGAATGAGATCCACCAAACTCTGCCTGCCAAGAGTGACACCCCGTTATGTTAGCTGACATAAAATGACAAGGACAAAGGTGAGTGTGACATCCTGCCCTTCTTGGTGACTCAGAAAAAACAAAAGGTATCATCCTCCACTTGACCCTTCTCCTGAACCCTGCTTAGAAAAGGACAGTTCCGTTTTCAAAAATAAAGCTAAAAGAGACTGATCTTAGACAACAGTAACTCTGGATGATGACAGCCATGGGTTCAAATCTTTCCTTTACCCTGTGAAACCCTCTGGAAAGGCGTCTGCTATTCCTGTTGAATTTGTCTGATTGATAGGAGAAAACTCAGTATTCAGTGGATGGAGGTGAGGAAAGCAAGCACATAAATCTATAACATAATAATTCAGTCATAGAGGAAGACCTTCCCTTCCCCCTAAAAAGAAACATACTCTATTTATAATCACTTAATACAAAATACATAAAAAATACTTGCCAGTAGGACTAGAAATCTCCCTAAAGCCCAGAAACCTCCTAAAAGCACATACCCTTACAAAAACAAAAATCCTCACTCTCCTTCTGGGGAGGCTGAAGTTCAGCTAAGCATAAGCAAGAAATTTCTCAGCAATTTTTATGGTGAAAATCTAAAAATTAAGGAACAACTGACAGGTCCATAATTTTGAACCTCAGAGCCTAAACTATGCTGATATCCTGCTGACCGAGATCCTCTTGATATTTGATATTTTTGTCCATAACAGGATAGTATTTGAGATCATTTAAGGCACATCACAACTTCCAACTAAACTATACTGAAGCTAAGGGAGACAAGAACGAGTGAACTCACTAAACAAGGCTCAGTAAAGTCATTCGGAGGTCCTGCCTGAAGAACATAGATAATTAAGCTCCCATTGAGTGCTCATAAAAATCAACATATGCCTTTCTGGGATACATTATCAAAATGATCCTCTAGGATGCTGAACACCTAATATTTAAATCTAACTGACATTTAAAGTATATCTCAGCTGCAAATGAACTCCTTGGAAGGAAAAGCATACATCTCCCTGATTCAGGCAAGCTGCTGATACTGTGGTGTCACCTGTCAGCTTCAGCTGCACACTTACTTCAGCACTTTAATCTTGTCTCAGTGTATTCACCCCTTGTGAGTAAACAGAAGCAAAAAGGCAATAAAGTAGGAACACCACAACACAAAGGGAGCAGCAATCTTTTTTCATGAAGCATGACTTTTGCAATACATATAACACCAGGATATCACTCTTAAAAAGGGAAGTAAAATTTGCCCAAGCCTTGCTAGTAATTAGATTTTACATTCTCTTCTTGAAATGTAGCAAAATAATGCTTTTGCAACTTAAGGAGGCAACAGGTTCTCCCATTGAAAAACAAAAATACCTTTGATAACCAGAAGGAACTTGCAGATTTAATTTTAATTTTTTCAGCTCATGTGGTTAAGCTGTTCTCACAAGGGGGCTTTTTAAAGTAACTCAGAATATATTATTTCTTAAATCGCATAAACTTAAGATTGGGTATAGATTAGATACTTTAATCTTGGCTGACACAAGGAGGAGTAATTTCCCAAGGCAGGTCTATTCTCAGAAGTGAGACACTGAAAATTCTGTATGAAAAGATGTATGAAAAATTGTGACTGAAGTCACTGCTGCTTACTGCTTGTACTTTTTGGACCTCCCCCTCCCCCCTTTTGATGAAAAAGAGCCATTTCACTGTTGCATGCCAAAAGACAAGACTGAACATTGGACTAAATCTGACTAAAAGAGATGTCAACAAACATAAATATGCTTAGCGGTACAGGGCACCTGCCCCAGGGGTAAGTTCATCAGCTGCTTAAATCAAACCTTGTCTCCTCCTCTCTCTCCATCCTTCCATTAGTCAGGATCCAAATATTTTCAATTTTCAAACCTTAGAAGCTTACAGCTGGCTTTCCTAAGGGCTGAAGATCATGATTTTGCCTTGAGAGCAAGCTGCCATATGTCCTCTACCTAAACTTCAGAAAATTGAGATTTATATCCCAATATTGAGATTGTCATTTGGAAAGACAATTATTCAGACTCAGAATCCTATTTTTCTTTCTCTAAGCTGTGAAATTTTAGAAAGGCAGGAAGGTGCAGCTCATATTATATTTTGTTTAGCTCTCCATAGTTTTGTTCCGTGCACCACAGAAGCCAGGGGTGATCTGCAGCATACCAGGCATCAGTGACCACATGGCTCTAGGGATGATACAACCATGGGACCCACTTTGAGGATCAAGAACAGCTAGGAAGATATGGGATCCACCTGAAGTGGGGCAAAGGCCCACAGGTTGGCCAGCCTGTAAGGAGAGATTTGAACTAGGAATGATGGGGAAGAAATGGATGGCCAACAATCGAGTGAGGAAGTGGTAGACTGGGGCGACAAGCAAAGTGAGAAGGATGATGTCAACAAGAGATAATTAACAAAACAGGGCACAAGGGGGCCCACCCAAAGGGTATGCACAAAAACAAGCTAGTGCCTACATGACAGTGTGGTGGAGGAAGCTCTAACACCTCTTCAGGCAAAACAACATGACTGCATGCTTCTGTGAAGTGCCTGTACGCTAATCACATGACCTGGGCAGGACACAGGAGGAATTAGAGGTCTGCATGCTGTTGATCTGAGTTATGATCTCGCTGGGATCACAGGGAAAAGGTGGTATAGCTCACATGACTGGAGAGCTGCAAGGGATGGTTACAGGCTCTTTAGGGAGCACAGGCTGGGGCAGCAAGGAGGGGAGAGAGAGCAGCAGGAATGCCTGGGGATGGATGAGTAGCCACCTCAGAGCTTATGGGTCAGAATTAGTGGGCAGACTAATGTCTTAACTGGGCAGAAGACCTCTTGACAAAGGACAAGGAAAAGACCAAGATATTCAATGCCTTCTTCACCTCAGGTTTTACAGCTAAAACTGCCCTGCATCAATCTCAGGCACAAGTTCCTTGAAAAGTCTGAAAAAAGGAAGACTTACCCTCAGTGGAAGAGGATCAAGTTAGGGTACATTTAAACAAACTGGACAAACACAAGTCCATGGGCACTGATAGGAAGTACCCATCACTGCTAAGGGTGCTGGCTGGTGTCACTGTGAGCTCTTTTTTTATTATCTTTGAAAGATCATGGTGACCAAGGAAGATTGTAGAGGACTGGAAGGAAACAAGCATCACTCCTGTCTTCAGGAATGGCAAGACTGAGGACCTAGGTAATGACAGGCTGACCTGGGAAGGTAATGGAGCAAATCTTTCTGGAAATCATTGCCAGACACCTCAAGGACAAGGAGGTGATCGGGAATAGTCAGCATAGATTGTTACAAAGGGAAAGTCATGCCTGACCAACCTGATAGCTTTCTACTGTGAACTGACTAGACTGGTGGATGAGAGGATAGTAGTGGATTTTGTTTATCTTCTTTCTAGCAAGGTTTTCAACACTGTCTCCCACGACATCATCACAAACTGATGAAGTATGAACTAGATAAGCAGACAGTGAAGTGGATTGAGAACTGGCTGAATGGTTGGTCTTGAAGGTCAGCAACACCAAGTCCATCTGCAGACCAGTCAGTCATTAGTAGAGTACCCCAGGGATCAATACTGGGGCCAGTGCTGGTTACCATCTTCATTAATGGCCTGAAAAATGGGGCAGAGTGCATTCTCAAGAGGTTTGCAGATGATACAAAACTGGGAGGAGTGGCTCACACACCAGATGGTTGTGCTGCCATTTGGAGGGAGCTCAATGGGCTGGAGAAATGGACCAGCTGGAATCTCATGAAGTTCAGCAAAGGGAAATGCCAAGTCCTGCCCTGGGGAGGAATAACCCCTTGCAGCAGTATGGGCTGTGGGCTGAGTGGCTGGAGAGCACCTTGGCATAGCAGGCCCTGGAGATCCTGGTAAACAGCAAGTTGACCATGAGCCTGCAGTATGTCCTCACAGCAAAGAAGGCCAACAACCTCCTGGACTGCATTAGGAAAAGCATCGTCAGTAGGTTGAGGGAGGTGATCCTTCCCCTCTGCTCAGCATGGGTGAGGCACCCCTGGGTCCAGTTCTATGCTCCCCAGTACAAGAGAGACGTGGATATACTGAAGACAGTCAAGCAAAGGGCCACAAATATTATTAAGGTACTGAAGCATCTACATATGAGAAACAGCTGAGAGTGCTGGGACTGTTCAGTCTGGAGAAGAGAAGGCTCAAGAGGATCTTACCAATGTGTACAAGTACCTGCTGGGACAGCGTAAAGAGTATGGAGCCAGCAACGGGGACAAACTTAAATACAAGAAATTCCATTTAAACATAAGAAAAAGCTTCATTACTCTGTGTGTTGTTGAATACTAGAACACTGCCCAAAGAGGCCGTAGAGTATTCATCCTTGGAGTTATTCAAAACCTGATAGAACAGCCCTGGGGAGCAGGAGCTCCTCAAACTTGAGGATATCAGAAGCAACCTGCTTTAGATGACCGCGCTGTGAGTGGGCTGTTGGATTAGCTGGATCTTCAGAGGGCCCTCCTCACCTCAGCCATTCTGTGACATCTGGGCTCTAGGACACTGACACCATTCTGAGCATTTACACAAGTACTAAGAGACAGGTTAACTATTTTCTTTGCCGTAGACTCCTATCTTCTTCCTTGGAAGGCAGGTGAAGAATAGAATTGATGAAGACAGAGAACCAGGTGAACATGCACACAACTGATGATAGATTTTGGTCTGAACCACTGGTACAATGAGGTTTGTCATGTGTGCTGATGACCCTATAAATACAAAATGTGGACATCAAACTGCGCTTGGACAGCTGCTGCTGACCAAGGTATGCATTATTTTTGACATTTTAAATTTTTATGTGTATGAATAATTAGAAATAAAACTATCAATATATTTAAAATTTCTCACTATTTCAAATTAAGATTATTCATATGGGAACATGAATGATGGCAATTTTATCAGTAGAGTTACACTGGACTGAAGATTTCCCCATGGTAGATCAAATATACCTCATTCTTATCACTTCTTGTAAGTGTTGCAGAGGAAATGAGAAAAAAAGAAAGGATTTGAAAGGGAACAAGGCATGAGTTTGAAGGATGGAATAAATAATGCAGTCCTTAAAAAGATCCATAAAGGACACCTAGGAAAAGGTTTCAGAAATGTAAGCAGATAGAGGCAGTGAAATGTTAAGATTGATAAACATATCAGGCAACAAAATCCCAGAGCTGGGTTTATGGAAAGAATCATAAGCTCACACTTCACACAGTAGCAAATAGAGGCTACTTCCTCACTTGAAATAAGTAGAGCTTGTCAGATTTAAAATTCTGTAGCTTTTAACTATTTCTAAAATTAACCAAAACACACATTGGAAACTCTCAAAACCATAATCAACATTTTCCCTCTCCTTTTAATTCTGAAATGAGTGTATTTCTCAAAATAAAATCACATGAAGAAATCAAAAATCTAAGCATCACCATCCTGACTCTGTAGCAATTTCACTAGTGTTCTTCCATTCCAAGAATCAAATTCATCTCTTTATTCTGTAACATTGCATTATTTAATTTCAGCCATTTCATGGATAGCAATTGCTTAGTGTCACATAATGCTCTATTTTCAGTGCTACCAAAATGGCATTAAACTGTGATTTAGAAGTGGTATTTGTTACAGGGCAATTTATGATGGCTCCTCAGAGTCTTCTGTGTATTTCAAAATGCCTTGTGGAAGCTGTGAGACCCATAACAACTAGTTTACTAGTGCATTCTGAGGATTTCCTAAAAGTATATACATCTATTTTTTAAAATGACTATTTGAATCTCTTCCCTTCAGCAAAAGCCAATCGTATCACCACAAAAACATTTTTCCTTACGTTACCATCTGCAACTGGGCAGAAAGTCGCCCTCTTTATGAACAGTATTTCCCAACAGGTGCACCCTTTGCATATGTCTAATGCTGTCTTTCTGGCATATCAGAGAAATCAGTATTTGACAGTGCAACTGCCAAAGATGACTGTTATGTGATACGTGTCTGCACACATCCAAGGAGCACAGAGACAGCAGCAGGTGGGGGAACCTAGATAATGCCCTTCCCTGGCTACTCCAGGGGCCACCAAAAAGGCCCATCTCCCCACAGAGGAAGGAGCACCAGGGAACAAGGGCATGTGAGTGAACACCAGTTATGCCATCAGAGAAATGAGATCCCTCCCCAGACTGTCCCCAGGCTGTCACAGGCTAGCCTCAGCCCCGTGGGCCAGGTATGATACCCAGGACCATGGGTCTAGGGGAATAGCTTCCTTGAGCACCTCACAGACTGAGGGGTGTCACAACCTAAGGATCTGGGACACAATATGGGATGCAGGGGAGGAATATTTGGGATTGCACAAAACACATTAAATACAAGAAATTCAAGTAACAATGGGCAAGGAAAAGGAAAGATCCAGGACAGCTACTGGATAGACTGAGAGTCTATGGACAGTTCCTGGGGGGCCTGTGTTGTGTCTTCATGTGTGCATTGGTATCTGTAAGTGGGTACATATCAGCAGTTGGAGGGCTCATGAGTCCAGGTGCCAACAGCTGGGATGCAGGGAGCAGCTACTGGGCAGACTGAGTGTCAGATCCCAGCTGATCACTAAAGAGAGCCACATGGCATATAGGTATAGATAGTCCCACTAGCAGACCTTCATCCTGAAGCCAGACAGGGGAACAGGATGAGGCCATTGGTGCCATTTGTGCTTCTGTGAATGCTGAGTATGTCTGCACTGGTCTGTGTGGCCAGCCATGTGTATATGTTTATGTGCGGGTGCTGTAGAAGTGTTTGAGTGCACGACTACTGGGAATACAAGCTACTGGTTGGACCTGAGGGCACAGAAATGCAGCAGCCTCCCCTCTTGAGACACTGGGTTTGGAAAGCCTAACCAATGACCATGAATTAAACTTGCAGAGTCAAAATATTCAAGAGTCAGAAAATATAAGATCACATGAACTTAAGTGTTCCCCTTCCTACAGTGTTTAATTATATCACATACTAACTTCCTCTAGACCCTTATGTCGTTCAATACAGTTGTAATTTTTCAGAACACCTTTCATTCTTCTCACTCAACATGTAGCTCCCACTCAGCAAATGCAAAATTAGTTTCTTCAAGGATAATTCCGTTAATACAGTCCTTAACAAATACTAATGAATCTGCCTTATTAGCCTTGCCAGATTAGGAAGTCTGAGTCTATATCCCCAAACCATGATGCCCTTCAGACTTGTTACACAAACACAAAAGCTGTCACTCAAAACTACATGTATTAAATTTTGATGATATATTTTATTTTTCACAAGCGCAGAAGAACTCAGAGATCCTGGAACATAAAGTACTTATTTTCACCTAATGGTTTTAGTATTTGCCACCCCGCAGATTACCCTTATCTGCAGAGTCCCTGTCACAACTTCTCAAGGAGACACATGTGACCTGGGTCACTAATACAGAAGTAATGCAGATAACTGAGACTGCTTCTTCTACGTGAAGAAGAAAAGGAGAATCTTCCACTTTCCACAAAGGTAATTGACTGGGGACCAGCTTTGTACATGAGTTATTAATACATTATAATTATCCATATGCTAGAAAATGAGGCAAAATGTTAGTATAAAATTTGTTAAAGCATTCAGTTAACTTTAGGGACTCAAACTGTAGCAAGCACATCACATATTCCTAGCACCTCATAATTCACAGCAGCCCTCCCTTTTGGGCTATTAGCCCTGGTATCCCTCACTTCCAAAAATCAGTCCTCACATGGCTGTTATAGAGCACAAACTAGTCAACTCAGCAAGTCTGCAGACGACACCAGGCTGTGTGGTGTGGTCAACATGCTGGAAGGAAGGGATGCCATCCAGAGGGACCTTGACAAGCTTGAGAGGTGGGCCCATGTCAACCTCAGGAAGTCCAACAAGGACAAGTACAAGGTCCTGCACCCAGGTTAGGGCAATCCCAAGTACAAATACAGGCTGGGCAATGAGTGGATCGAGAGCGGTCCTCAGGAGAAGAATTGGGTGTGCTGGTTGATGAAAAGCTCAACATGAGCCAACAATGGGTGAGTGCAGCACAGAAAGCCAACCATATCCTTGGCTGCATCAAAAGAAGTGTGGCCAGCAGGTCAAGGGAAGTGATTGTCCCCCTCTATTCCACTCTCATGAGACCCCAGCTGGAATACTGCATCCAGTTCTGGAGCCCCCAGCACAAGAATGGCATGAACCTGTTGCAGAGGGTCCAGAGGAGGGCCACAAAGATGATCAGGGGGCTGGGACACCTCTCCTATGAGGACAGGCCCTACGAGGTTCAGCCTGGACAAGTGAGGGCTCTGGGGAGACCTCATTGTGGCCTTCTAGTATCTGAAGGGGGCCTATGAGAAAGCTGGGGAGAGACTTTTTTATGAGGGCTTGTATTGATAGGATAAAGGATAATGGCTTTAAACTGAAAGAGGGGAGATTTAGATTAGAGATTAGGAAGAAATTTTTCTCTATGAGGGTGGTGAGTTACTGGAACAGGCTGCCCAGGGAGGCTGTAGACACCCCCAACACTGGATGTGTTCAAGACTAGGTTGGATGGGGCTTTCAGCAATCTGGTCTAGTGGGAGGTGTCCCTTCCCATGGCAGGGGGTTTGGAACTAGATGATCTTTGGGGTCCCTTCCAACTCAAACCATTCTATGATTCTATGAATTCTAAACATACCACTTTAACTGATGTGCCCAAAGATTTTATGCAAGAAGTCAGGAGAACTCTCATTTCCCCAAGTCAGCACCTGGTTTCCTTACAGCTAGATACCTGCAAGAGTGAAGGAAAAGCCCTTCTATGGCAGACCACTGATCTACCTTGCATCTACCCTCTCTAACATTGTCTTGTTCTAGACACCTAAACTGAGTTGGTTTTGTCTTTGACTCCTTTAGCATCTGTCCATCTCACCTTTACTAAGGCACACCACAGTCCTATCCAAGCCACTCACATCCTATATCCTTCCTTCACTACCACATCCCTCCTACAAACTGCTCCATACCATGGTCTCTGCATTTCTTCTCATTAGCTGCCACCATTTACCCTAATCTCTTCTTTGGCTAGCTCGCTCTTGGGCTCCTGCTGCCAAAATCCCCACAACTGTTTTAATTGTCTATGGAGATTAGGAGCAGGATTTTCAAAAGAACATAGGCAAATGCTAAATATTTTTACAGATGCTGCAGTTATATGAAAAAAGAGTGCTGAAATCTGTGATCCTAGATTATGTGTATTGGTCTTCATCTGAATTCTGTAGCCTAAATTCCAAGATTATGTAGCTTCATTATATAAAAATCATACTTAAAATCCCTATACATTGAACAATGCAGGTTTTATCTACTTCAGGGAAGAAAGACAAGTTTTGGATAAAACTTTGCACTGAAGCTAAGGAAACAGAGACATGCTGATCTCAATAAGTATGATTTGGGGTAAATTACTTACAGAAGAAACAAGATATAGAAAAATTATCTGAGCTACATTAGGTAAAATATCAGCCAAAGTGACCATAATTGGTCTTTCTGGCCACTGAAATATTAATTAACGAACTTTCCTGTAAATTCTTAAATAGCATTTTCCATGCCACACTTTTCTTACATTGCATGGCGATTTGGGCTCTGCCCAAACCTCATCCAAATCTGAGACCAGGTCATACAGCCCAGTAGTATCATATATATGTGATTTAAAATAGCCTTCACAATGCTGCTACGAAAACAGTATCACTGATCACCTTGAGGATGTCCTTGAGGGGAGAAAGTGTGAGTGTCTTTGGAGGACTTCAGAACTGGTTGAAGGCTATGATGGGATTATTGAGATAGTGGTCTCCTTCTCCTGTTTTGCATAATTTCTCCTGCTTCTCACTTTGCTCAGGATACTTGGATGCAGCACAGGCTCTTAAGTAACACATTGTGAGGAGAGAAAATAATTCCACGAGCAAGGCTGAAGGAGAGAACAGCCTGCTTCCAGGCTCCTTCTTGCCCTGCTCCTAGAAGAAACAAGTCACACCACCATGCTACTAGCCTACAGGCCATCTTTACAAAGTGCCAAGCCACAACAACTCGTCTCTCAGCTCTGTTTCTTAATTAGATTTGAAGCAATGCATATGGTTTCCATTTAGTTTAGGACTCCTGGAGAGACTGTGAAAGTGAATGTGCTACATGAAACTCTGATTTTGCTATCGATACATATATGTGATCTCACCGACCAGTACTCCTAGAACAGTCTTTGACAAACTATTTTCGTCCTACAATTCTATGCAAGTCTTTGCATAGAAAATTCTATGCACACTTTTTCAAGTCTTCAGTCCATCCATTTGTAGTTACAGGCCCAGAAACTTTCCAATTGCAAGAATTTTGGCAAAAAAAAAGGCAAGCAAAAATTTAATTTGAGATGGAGGCTGTGATTCTGACCCCAACCTGGTATTGAGGCATCCATTTAAAATGTACATGTCTCAAAGCTATGTATGTCCCTTTTCTATATGTACCTCACTACTACCCACAAGAAGGAATTACTGATCTGCAACTTCACAAATACCTTTACAGTGGAATCTTGATTACACACTCCTTTATTATCTGAAAATATTTGAAGAAAGGGTCTCATGCATTATTATACTTAAAATGCCCTTCACCTTCTGGAAGAATTATGGTAAACATTTATTTCCTATTGCCTATACCCTTGAGAAGTAACATTTGTAGTAACAAAGATGCATTTAACTATCATGCTCCTACCTTGAAATTCTGCTTAATGAGGCCTGTCTTAAATAGGCTCAACTCCCAGGGCCTTTTGCCAGCCCTCTCTGCAGCCGAAGTTTTCATCTGCACCTTCCAAAAGGCTGATTTAATTGGGCATAATAATTCTTCTGTCTTTCATAATGCTTGTATATAACACTAGATGTACCCGGGCATCTGTTTTTAAGGCTTTTTTAAGACACTAATTTTCAATACACCAAGGGCCCTTCTGACAGTGAGGATGATACAAATCTGGCTATGAAACAAGATACAGGCTGTATCTTCTCGTAGCCTTGATTTTTGTTCCCCATCTTCTCTATCCCTTCCACAGCCAGGCACAGTTGTATTCACAAAATACTGTGTCCAGGCTTACATTAAACTCTTCTGATGGCTTTGGTGGAACAAAGGACAAGCACAGAGAGAGGCTCCTGCACACTCTGCACATACCCAGAGATGAAAGTCTTTGAGAATGTCCCGGTTTTAAAGCCTTGTTCCTCCCGCTCTGTATATGACTAAACATGCTATACTTTAGAAGGGGATAAAGAGGCAGTGACTTTGACCACGTGAAATCTCTGAGTTCTTGCTTTCATTTCCCCTTGTCCACAATTTTTTCCAGTGACAATACAACTCCTATCTAAAGCTCTTTTTCTGAACATGATGCTAAATGGCTCTTTCCTGTCAATAAAGGATGCTGAAAATACTCTCTCTGGCCATGAAGTAATGCATGCTATCTACCAAAAGTGCCCATTAACAGCTTACTTGATCTTCTTCCTCCATTACATTATATGCATGGTAAGACTTGACAGTATATATCTTGAAAAAAAGGAATATCAATTAGCCAGATCAACGCCCTTCTCAAAGTACAATGACACCTCTTTCCCATTACCTCTTCTTCCTCCCCACTGCTAATGATCAGAGATACTTCAGAAGACTGTGTGGTCTAATCCTGCTACTGTTACCTGCCCTGATCGGCACTGGCTCCCATTGCTTGTGGCACAGAAACGAGGGAACTCCTCAGGCTAAAATGTCTGGGGGTTTGCATCTTTCCATCAAGGTGCAACTTGCTGCTTCTCCACTTGTGCCATTACCACTCCTAAGGCAGCAGAAGGCGCTCTGCACATGGTGAGCAGATACACTCAATATGCATTCATGATGTGGCAGCAGGAGCAATCACTGCCACCCAGACTCCTTCCTGCACACTGGGAGGTATTTTTTCTGCCTTACCAGGGATCCCCTCCGATTTCATTGATGAGAGAGTAAAAGATCTCTGTCCTACTAATTATTAATGACTAGCCATCCAGCAGGCTGTTCTGGAGATGCATCTCTGTGCTCATCTGGGCCAAGAGATCATGGAAATGTGCTGATGCACACAAGTGGTGTGTGAGGCAAGCACCCAGTACAGTGCATGTACACTTCAGAGAACGGTTTTCATGTCTTCCTTATCAGTGTCATCTAATCCAATGACAATCACTTCAATGTCTAGGGGAGAGCATCCTTGGAGCTCTGGAACAGAAAGTCCTCTGAAAATCCCGGGCATCCATGAGATCCAAGTCATTCCCAAACCACAGTTCACAGTCACCCCTCCCAGCATGGGAGGGTACGTACAGTTCACCATATTTTATTACAAGGCTCAGCTATCTCTATAACTACAGAGGTCACCGTTTTGTCAAGATCCCTGGCTTATTCATCAGTGGCCCACTGCTGTCCTCGCTGCCCCGGTCCCTAGCCCGCGAAGTTGGTTTCTCCCAGTATTTTTCTCCGCTGTTCGGCACCGATGCCCGCGGCCCTCGGGAAGGGAACGTTTCAAGAGCTCCGCTTCCAAGTGCCACCCGCGGGACGGGGAAACCCTCTGGCGCTCCCCGGTTCTCCCGGCCTTCCAGCGGCACGACGGGGCGGGCAAGGCCCCGCTCTGCACCAGCGGAGCCCCGGGAGGCGGCCGCGCCGGGGG